>JACVBY030000601.1:1605266-1812819 GCA_017589505.3 Metroxylon sagu
GAGAATTCATGACCTAATTCGTTGATGTTTTCTATTTATGTTTTAAGAAAATATGTGTCCCTTCATTGCTCATTAATGAGCTTACTTTATAAGATAAGATTGTATTTACTACATGTATTTGGCCACATAATTTAGGATAAGCGATCTTTATTTTTAAGTTGGAGTAATTTTTAATTAATTTTACATGAACAATTTAAAATTTTCACTTCACAAAAAAAAAAAAAGAAAATACTCAACCTGTGTAGAGCTTACACATTATTTTGGTTTTTTATGATGGAAATTTGGGGATAGAACACATTATTCTTTTTGTAAGTTAAATAAAAATGATGAAAGTGTAGAAGTGTTAGAGTGATTTTCTCAATTGTGATCTTTTAGTTAATAAGAATTATCCTCAATTTCGTATTATAGCCCCATCAAGTTTACAGTGTTATTCTAAACTTCTTTGAAGCAAACAACATGTTCAATTAATGATAGGCATACGTTATAAGAATTTTTGATAAACATATTTAATTGGACTAGCAAAAATTGCTAATCTCGAATAAAGTTAGTAGATTAACTATCAATTATAAAAGTTATAATATTCAAATAATTGAAGAGCTTATAACTTAAGCCTATCTATTATCAAATAACGTGAATTCAAATTTTTAAGGCCATCTAGATCCATTCGCCTAATAGATTAATCGGGTTAACACATGGACTTAGAGCATTACAAAACTCTTACTTGGATCTAGAATTATTTATGCCATATGATAAAAAAAATTACTTGTAGGATATTAATTAGAATTTTTATTATTAATTTTAAATTTCACCTAAAGACTGCAAATTCTTGCAATCACCATGGAAAATGTAAGGAAAAGTTTTTTGAAAGCCCATATCTTGATCAAAAGAAGATTATCTTCGTCCTTGCGTCTCTTCAACCATGAAGAAACTATTTTTATATCCTTATAATCATTGACTTTTATTTTACATAATAAAAAGTTTAGGAACATATTAAATTGATAATCGTATAGTTTCACATGACAACTCAATGGAAAGAGACAAAGTGGGACAAGCGCATATATAGAGCGTGCACGCAATCATGCAACCAGTATTAAAATGTTTATTTTTATGATACAGGATTGTTAGTTGCAACAGTTCACATATCAATGATACCATCTCATGTCAATCTTCATAAATTAAAAACAAAATGTGAATCTATCTCCAATAATTAAAAAAATCAAATGGAACATCATATTCTTTTTTCTTTTTTTTTTTTAATTAATGTGAAGTGAAAGTATATTGGACCAATGCAACATGGGAATCCAAGGATGAAAAGAAGGATAAAGAAAAAAAAAAAAAAAACTATTTGATTCGAGTCATCCAGGCAAATAATATTTGTACATTATGTTTACTTCATGCCATCCATGTTTCATAGATGCATTCCCAGGTCAAGCACGAGCACCATACGAACATGCAAACTAAATGAACTTTATTAGCAATTGCTACGTGCTATCGATCTCTCAATAAGAAGTCGCAGTAATGATGTAGGTTCTTTGTTCTCTTTGTCTCGATTGCTTTCCGTTAGAGTTTTCGACACTGGATTGAGAGACAAATTTTTACATCCCCTAAGAAGTGTTATACAAAGATGATGTACTTCGGCTATAAGAGTGAGCTTCCATAGCTCGCAGGTGCAATGACTCGACTCGCATTCTCTTGTCGCGTGAAGCCTTGGTTCACTTGTAATGTAAGCTTTCCAAGCTTCTCCACGCTCAAATCTTACTCATTTGTCTGCAGCCTTTCTTTTATCCCCAAAGTTGACTTGACCGAAAGTTGTTAAAAAGATTCTTTGGAAGTCAAATGGAATAGAAGACGAGCTCTTGCTTGGCATCATCGGTTGGAGGTGAGTGTCGGCTGGATCAAGAGTAAAAAGGATAATTCAAGGCAGTGGACTAAGAGCTCGAGTCAAGTATGATTAATCTAAGCTTGACACAGTCTATACTTAAATATTTTAACATATAATATGTATATATATATATATATGATTAAAAAAATAGTAGGTGAATTGGTTAGAGGAATTGCACTTTAGATATCAGGTTTTCTTTTTTTTTGTTAGTGCTATATTATTAAATATTTAAATTAAAATTTTGATAAATTATGTATTTATTTATTTCTGATTACATTGTAATCAGGGTGAATAAATATTATTAACTTGCATATGGATATCAAGTATACATTTATTTAAGACATTCAATAATAAATAAATGTATAAATTTATAATTTATGGGCATAAAGTTTAATTTTAAAATAAGTTGAAAAGCTCTTGGTTGATATGGACGGATCATTATTGAGATTCGGCGTTGTTTTGATAAGAATTATAGGAATTTTTACTAAGATTATATCATTTAAATACTTACCCAAAAAGTAATTATATATATTAATTTTATCCTTTTGATTTATTAATATCAATCTATTTTTAATTAATACTATATAATCTTGCTCAAAACTTAAATGGGTCAAAAAAAAAAATAAAAAAATAAAATAAAAATCAGACCTGACTCAGCTCTACGGGCCAAAAATCGTGGCCCAGATTTTGAAATTTTCGGAACCGGGCACGCATGCCCAGGCCATGCCCACCCCGAGCAAAAACCCAGGTCTAAAAACAAGAAGAGGGTAGAGACAACACCAGCTTTCAAATGTCACGATATTATCTCTGGTTACAGCTGTATCAAGTTTGATTAATTTTGGCTCCGATTCCACCTTCCCAGGTCAATGCTTTGGGTTTATATTATATTGTCCGTAACGCCAACTGGTTCCAATTGACTCATCCGTGACAATGACGACTATAACGGTGGAAAAAAGTTTAATGAACACGTGGTGATTACGTTTAGTGTTTTTTTTTACTATACTATATCCTGATGTTAGCGTTCTTATCGAGACATTTCGTGTTTGACATAGATTAGACAACAATAATTTCACATTGGTCATTTACCGCGTCATCCATTCCCTTAAAGCGGCAATCATTTGATCTAATCCCTTCCTTAATTCATAGGTTGAAACAGGTTTGGATAAGGTTTGGAGCTTGATATCTACGCAATCCAAAGGACCCAAACCAAACTACGAATTAAATATGGTTAATTGTTAGCTCCCGTCTCTCTCTTTTTCGCACGCCTGGCAGCCTGAGTTCCCGGTGGGCGACGGCCGAAGTCCGACCCACGGGGTGGGGATATCGAGGAAGGGCTTCTACTTTTTCGAACGCTATGCTCTGCATACGGTAACTAAGGTTTGTGAAGGTGTTTACAAAACTAATGTTAAAAGGCATCGATTTTATGCTTTCGAGATAGAAGTGAAGGTTTTTGTGAAAATAATTAATGTCGCTTTTAAAAGCGATATTCAAAGCGTCGCTTCTTTTTATCGTTTTTAAAAATAATTTTTAAAATATTTTTAGAAACAACATTCAGATTATCGATCTCAAAAATAATATTTTGAATACCGCTTAAAAACAATTGAAATATTATTTTTATAAAATTTTTTATTTTTATTTTGAAAGCATAAAATTGATGTTTTTTAACACCGGTTTTTACAATCACCTCGGGGTTTGTGGCATTTAGGTTTTTTTTCCTTCATTTCCATTAGTCAATATATATTCAATGGAAAAGGACAAGGCCTCGCAATAACCACATGCCAGCGAGCTAAAAGCACCCAAAAAAGAACAAGATAAGCTCTTTTTAATACTGTGCGACCGTGGCCAAATTATCCTGCTTCTCAGTCAAAGCTTTCTTCTTTTCCTGAAAATTTAAGTTGCTCCTCATTCAATGCTTGCTTCTTTTCTTGAAAATATATAGGTATAGAGACGAAAGAAAAATCAGGGTTTGCAAGGCGCCTGTCTATCTCTGCGTTGGTTCAGGTGAGTGTAGCAACATTTCTTTTGGTTTTTGATGAAAAAATTGCCAATTCCATAAGGATTTCTATTTTTCCGCTAGGAAATTTGGTCGATTGATTTTAAATTCTAATTCTAATCAAGCGTGTAGATCTGGGGTTTTTAAGCGGTGCAACATATGTTTAGAGGTCTGAAAACTGGGGAGATGAGGGGGATCTTGGTACGATGGTTGGCCTGGAAATGGGGAGGACGTTTTCCTTTCTTCCTTTGTTTTTTCCTTCTTCCTTCTTGAAACCCAATTCTTTCCCTCGAAGTTCTTGGCTGGTTGAGGAATCGTTGGTGAAGTAGCATCCATGAATCCAACCTCTACATGTGATGTCTGAGAAAATTAGACATATAGATTTGAAGCCTGACCCCGTGGTTGGTAGATCTATCGTTATATGCCATCTGATAACAAATATAATTACCCGTAAAATATGCATTTATCGAAGTAAAGTCTAATGACATCTAATTTTATTCATTTAAAACATGGGCTTTGCAGAGCATATAGTTCTAACGCTCTCCATTCACTAATTGGCCCAATAATGGTTTGGAGGCACGCCTTTTTTTGAGGTTGCTATCTTGCTTCATGAAAAATTATTAAAGAAAGTGTGGCGGCCTATAACATGCTATTGGCTTCTTGATTTTGTTTATTTATAAGCTAATCTGTTGGACTGTCATCCACCTTGATGTTTCTTGTCCTATGTGTTGTCACATATTGTAAATGACGAGAGATTGAAGCATTGATATCTCAAAGCAACTGACCTCAATCTAATTCCACTATGTATTTTTTTTGTATGAATGATTCGAATAAGATTGGCAACTCTTTTCATTCTTTCCTGAACAAAATTATATTTTATAACTTATGATTTGGTTTTGCTTTTTTGAAGACTCCAATACTTCAAAAATCCAATCATCAAAGAATGGTATGCTTGTTTTTTATCTAGCATATATATGACCATAGCTAACTATAACCATCAATATACTTGTTTCATCCTTGAATTTTAGTTAACAATCTAATCTGACATACTTTATCAATTCAAATCTAATCCCTTAACTTCTGTTTACCCTGAATCTTGTCACCCTTTTTTTCCTTCCAGTAATTTGCTAATGTACAATTTGTGTTTGGCTTCCATTTGTCTATAATGAAATCAATGTGTCACTGATTAATATCATTATTAATATCATCATAATTAAGTAGAATGGGATCTTATTGAAGATTTAACTTGCAGACAGTTTCATGTATATAACCAAACAGGTCACATGACCCACCTCAAGAAATGACCAATGAGCAGTGGAGCAGTGATGAAAGAGACCTAGTTGAAATGCTTGGTCACCACTTGTGCTAGCTTTTACTCACAATAGTTTCGAGCCTTTTTCCAATTATTTGATGTTGGCTTTATGGATCTTTATTCACCAAGTATTCTCTTTTTTTTTTTTCTTTTTCTTTTTATCATATTGTCTTTAATTTGTGTAACCCTTGTAACTCCTCTAATAAATTTATTTCTTAATCTATCTTTTGTAGTTTTAATACATATCCATCTTAATATTATCATTTCTACCTCATTCAAGTTGTTTTCATGTACTTTTTTTATTGGGCAAGACTCTAAGCTACATAACATTACAGATTTTACTGTTATTTTACATTTTTTTTTTTAAGCTAAGAAAGTATATTCTTATGATGTACCTTTCGAGCTCATCCGATCAACTCTAATTCTATTATATATATCATTATTTATTTTATCATTATATATTTTATCATTATTTTATATAATTGATATTAAATAATAAGATTGATCAATGTGTGATATGCGTTGCCTATCAATCTTATTTGATATTACATTTTTATATGCATTCTCATTAAATTTGCATTTCATATTACATTGTCTTTGTTCTTTTTAGCTTTTAAACCTTTACCCTTTAAAGTGTTCTGCCATAATTTAAATTTAATATTTAATCTAGTTTTCTTTTCATCAATCAATATTATATTACCAATAAATAATATACACCATAGTACATCTCCCTGAATATTGGATATAGGTTCATTCACAATTAATATAAAAAGATATGCACTTAACATTGATCTTTGATATAAGCTTATTGCAACTAGATAAATACTTCTTGTATCAAGAACTCCCACCACTTATTAATGCCTTGTCATATATGTCTTCAATTGTTTTAATTTTTTGTTTATGTACACCATTTTTTCTTAAATATCACTAAATCACTTTCTTAGTACCTTATGATGAGCTTTCTCTGAATTAGTAAAAATCATATGTAATTTTTTTTTCTTTTTCTATATATTTTTTATCAATTGCCTAAGTAAAAAGATAGTCTTTATTGTTGATCTTTCAAGAAGCAGTTGTTATTTTTCTTAAACTCAAACATAATTTTTTAATAATTAGGACAGTTTTGGACAAGAACTATAATATTTCTTCAATCCTCTAGCTCTTTCATGGTTTTCATAGTTTCATTAAGTTAGCTAGCTAATTTAATCCAATATCATCGGGCGGTTGTTAGATCATGAAGCCACTTTCTTGTGGCACGGCTGTCATCTTCTGTTGAGCATAACTTCAGGCATTCCCTCGAAATCTAGATGCTGTATATCACTATAAAGTAGGAAATTATGTCCTGAAGAACTAATTGCCAGATGGAGAGTGTAATGCTCTACCTTTGATCCTAATCTTTTGGTTTCCTTCGGTAACAGAAAGCACTGCAGTTCATCTATTTTATCAACAAGAGCGACATTTCTCGCATAGCCAAGATGGTGATTTGTCACACAGATTTTGTTTGCTCATATTTGGCTACACATCATGATACAGGCCTGGAAGCCCATGATCTATTTGCTAGCTGATCTGATTGACAAACTTAAATGTGCCATCTACAAATCCATTGTGAATTGTGCAGCCATCGAGGTTTTAATTATTTAAATTCTCATAGATATTTCCTTCATTTTTCTTAATAGACTGCCAAAAGTGATACTAAAAATAAATCTTCCATAATCAAACTTAATATTTTTCACCTGTACATTCTATGAAGGCACCAGTTTTTGGCCACATTATCTTCTGTATTATCATCTCCATGAGTCCGAAGATGGAAAACCTTGTGACACGTGTGCATGAAAGCATGTGGAGTCATGTAACTCTGTTTGAGAATATAACCTAGTGACTGATTTGCATGAAGATCTATCAGTGTAGTGACAGGATTCTTTTTGTTTAGACATATGCCTAAAAGGAACAGGGGTGCAGAGCAGCAGGGATGTTATTTCAAAAGAGCAGGCACCGCTGGCACTAATAAAACTTAAATATGATGAGCCCGTAAGCCTGGAAGAAACTTAAAGAGGCCACCTTCTCAGCTTTTGCAACTTTTTTTTTTTTTTTTTTGGGTCCCTATAATTGCTGTTAAATCTGAGGTCATGACATGCGCATTAGTTTTGAGAGCAGCATACCCCACGCCACTTGTTTGGGTTCATAGATGCTATCATACCAACTACAATGCAAGTTTGGCAAGAGTGAACTCAGCAATTGTTCAGTACTGCACTCCAGTTAGTGGACCTGTAAGTTTCCCTGATTAAACTATTTTTTTTATTAAAAGAAAGCAAATGGTCCATTTGTTTTTCGCCTTAAGAGAGAGGGGGGTGGGGTGGGGTGGGGTGGGAAGGTGTAGATACTTTAATGGAAGAGAAACTATCAATACATGTGATTAGATAACAGATTAACATATCAAATATTCTGGGAGCAAGTAAAGGATATCGGTCATCAAAGTTAGTAATTTTTTCCTTTTGTGAATTTTCTTTGAGGCTGGCAGGTGGACCACCTCTTTCTCCAATATTTGTTTTCAGATGAAGTTAGGTACGCAGGGTCAGCAAAAGCAGGACCTGTCATGGTTGCGACAATTTGATTTTGGCTCTGGGCCGGGGAATCTGGAAAGTATGTGTTGTAGAATTTTTCTCTTCAAGTCGTCTATGACTCAGCAACTGCTGTTTATTTAATTCTCGTGGTTGAAATACTACGTTCTTGGCATAATAAAAAAAAAAAAAAAACTCTTTGGGTGAAATACTAGGTAATTGATATTTTCTAAAAAGTTTATGTAATATCTAAAAATAATCTCATTTCAAATGAAAAAATAAAAATTTAAATATTAAGTTACCTGTTACTAATTAACTTTCGTTCGAATTTTTTAGGATCATATGATTTTGATTCACTAATAAGATTATAGGATCAGCAAGTAGGCTAGTTGGCATGATTTTGATTAGTTTGTGACGTACGAGGAGAATGTTTCATTATAAAATAGGTCGAGTTTACGATAGAAAAGATGAAAAAAAAAAAAAAAAAAAAAGAGTGTAAGGTAAAAAAGGTGAGGAAAAAAAAAAAAAAAAGAGAATAAGGATGTTCAACGTCATACGAGAGAGGATGCATGCGTTTTGTGAGCAGAGGAGAAATTGCAGCATTATTCCAATAGATGATTGCAAGTGAATCGCCTTCGATCCTAATTTGTTTAGTTTTTGGAATGAAGTAAGCAGCCCCGAAGCCCTCCCAGATTGGACAAAGTTCAGTCACGGTACCCGATCGGCCGGAGACGGCAAGAAGCTGGCGGCCGTGATGGTCTCGGAGAACAAAACCAGTCCTAGCGCCATCAGATCCATCAAAATTAATTTTTACTGCATCATGGGGTGGGGTACCCAACTTGTTGGTGAGCCCATGGAAATACCCAGTGCCATAAAATTGTGGTAGAGAAGAACTCCAATGAAGCTCGGTTAATTTCATTGCGATGCCAATGAGCCTCGTCAGCAATTCCTAAGCTTCCAGAAGTTTTATTCTCAAAGATTCTACGATTCCTATCACACCCCAGCATATGCTACGGTATTCTTCTCATCTGGTATTTGGTGACAGGTTCTATACCGTCATGCTCCAAATCTAATCAAATTCAGGTCATAACAATCTCTATGGTTATAGAAATTGACTTTGCAAGCTTACAAGATATTTTTATCTATCAATAAATATTTTTAATATAATAATAATAATAATAATAATAATAATTAATAGTAATCGTAAAAACAGTTTGCACATTCTAACTTTCTTCTATACGATAGTTTTTAAACAAACTTTCAAATTTCTAGCAATCACAAAGGTATATAACTGTTATTCTTTACTATCTGATATAATATATATATTTTTAAAATATACTTTAATATATATTAACTAATTAAAACTATCCGGCATGTATATAAAGAGTCGGCCTTATCTCTACAAGCTTACCTTTTATCAACTTACTTTTTAATTTCTGAATTAAAAAAAATAGATAAATAAATAATAATGAGCTTGATAGCTTAGTAACTAATACTTCATTTTACTTAAATTGGATCAAGCAATATTTTTAATATTATAATTTGATAATATAAATAAAGAATTATGTACGTTTAGTATATATAGTAAAATCATAAATATTTTATTTTACTGAATGTATAAATTAGTAAATTATATTTCTATCACATAATTATATGATATCAATTTCATATGCCACTAGCTAGAATGAAATATCAAATTCAAAACTTATTGAGGCAATCATATATCAAATCATATATATTGAATTTTAAATCTTAATTTTCTTTTATCTTTTTAATCGGGTCGTATCTAACCTCAATGATATTGGTTCATAATCACATAGCAGAGTAGGCTCAAAACCATATTTAGCCCTCTATCAAATATTAATACTGTGTTATAACTTTTCTCGGTGTCGCGTTTGCAGTATTAGCATCATATCATAGATAGTTTGATTGAAAGTTTAGATGTATAAATAAATACTTATTTATTCAAAATTCTCTTTTCAACATCGAAATTTTATAATTATTCAAATATTTATAAAATAAATAAAATTATAAATATTCATAATTGATGATGTCAAATTGATAACAATTTTTCAATAATATATTTAACAATGCTTGATCCAAAAGTTATAAATTAATTATAGCATAAATTGATAAATAAAATCAAATAATCAAAATATGAAACATCATTTATAAAGGATTTATAATTTTAGAATATTCACGATTTTGTCAAAACACTGAATTCGCTATGAGATAATATTATTCTAAATATTTTCGAATACAATGAATCTTAAATTTAATAATAAATTTGTGATGATGTATTTTTTTAAAATAATTTATTAACATTAAAAACAGAAGTGCTGCTTATCTCAAGATATTCGCAATAATTCGAAATAACCACATCATCGGGATCCCTCAGAACTTAATAATCTTAAATTTTTAAATAATTTCTTAAAATTTCTAAACCTTCAAACTTTAAATAATACCATTCTAACATCAAACTAGAGTTAGTCTACTAATCTTCTGATGGCGTATTTTCCATGCGCTAACATCCAGGTGGAAGGCTGCTTTACGGCCTGCAGAGCGAGCGAGCAGAAAGAGCGCGGTTAAAATGAGCGAGGGAGCACGAGAGAGATAGAGAGAGAGAGAGAGAGAGCGATAAATGGCGAAAATACGTAGTTTATTCGCTCGCGATAAAACGCGGCGTCTAAAGCTGGTGTGGCCTGTGGGCCCAGGCTATCACATATGGTCCACTGGAGCTTGAGAGGAATCAGAGCCATTAACCTTATGAGTGTTTTCTGAGCCAAATAGTGCCTGCATGCATGTGATCAATGAATAATAATATGATCGACAAATCCAATGAACTCTGGGCAAAGATCACAAGAAGCAGCAAAAGGATGAAGTAGTCCAAGCTTAGTGCAGATTTGCAAGGCAACGGGTTCCAAGCTATTTCTCACCAAAACAATTAAATCAACTTTGGATTCGTTTCCCCAGTCATTTGATATGGGTAATTCTTCCATTAGTCTTATGACAAAATTGGTTGTTTTCCACGCTTGTTCCCATATAAATCTTGAACCCAAACCGACAATAAGATCGATGGTATTTGGTTATCAGTAATCAGAAATGAGCGAGGCCTGGGTCCAAATCCTAGGTCCGAAGCAATTTTGACCGTTTGCGATTAGAGGCATATTCCAGGGACGCCAACGTTATGAAAGCTGCCAAATTCTCGAAGGATTCCTCCTCTTTTTTTTTTTTTTTTTTTTCTCTCTCTCTCTCTCCAGAGGCTTCCATTGCCATGATTAGTGCACTGTTCCTTTTCCACCCCACATGCTCCATTGAATAGAAGCTCGACGTCTCCCCTTGTGGCCTCCCAAGTGTTATCTTGGCAATTCGAAGGGAGCAGAGGACAAGACTCCCAGCCTTGGAATGAGTGTCATCTGCCATTCTTTCCATCCATATGGGTCTGGCCGAAGGCCTCTCATGGCCACCCAGATTGGTCGTCCGACCACCTCCCTCTCTTCCTCTCTGAAGGTGATCTCTCCACTCTTCTAAGCTCTACAGCCTTCGTGTTTCTTCCTCTGGTTTTTGTCATTTGATTAATTCTCTTTGTATCAGACTTTCTTCAGAGAGTTTCAGCTGGCTCCTATGAGAATCGATGTCTCGAAGATCATCAAGAACGCCTCGCAGAGGTTCGTAGAAGCATTTGTGGACGCGACATTCCAATTCATCCGCCAGCCCATACTCCCATCTCAGGTAAACAGATGCGGGTCTTGCAGCCAGTTTCAACCATAGTTGGCACTGAATCTAGAGGATGAGAGTGCCAGGACGTTTTATCTCAAATTTAGTTCAGATTTGATCCATTGAGCAGTGCCAAATTTTGGCTCACCATCTGCAAATAAGACTGACAACATTCTTTAGCCTTTCACACCACCGAATTCTGATGACACTGTAAAGCTAGGAACAAATGGAAATATAAGCTGGTGTGACATGAGGTGCATTGGTCCAGTTCCAGTTCCCAGTTTTACAGTGTTATCACACCGGCTTTTAAAAAACACTTGGATTCCATCTGCAATTGACTGACAACATTCTCTATATGCAATCATGAGTTGAGACATTTGTGGCTGTAGAGCAACTTTGCACCGGTTGATGAGATTGGAGACGCAGTGAGGATCACTAGCATTGAAGGGGAGATTCCTGTTGATTTCCCAGAGGGCATATATATTAGAAATGGTACGTACATTACGATAGCTTAACCTTCTCCATCTTTGTTCTCATTACTTTTGTTGCTGGAACGATATGAAGGCATTTCAGCCGTATATTCATTTGCTAAAGCAATGCTTCGTTCTCTTGGTTGATTATATCCAGCCATATGGTTGACTTAACTTTAATTTTTTAATAATAGCAATAATAATAAACTATATCAAGTAGATCAGGTCACATCAGTTTATAGGTGGCATTTGGAACCATATTTTGGCCTCAATACAGCAGCAGTAGCAATACCAACAATAAAATCTTAATTCTAAAGCTATATATATTCTTTTTTTCTATTTAATTTTATTTTAAATTATTTTTTTTATAAAATAAAAAAATTCTAACTCTTTCTTCGTCACTTTTTTTTTTTATATATATAAGTCTTCTTCGTACATATACATCTTTAAAATTCCATTACATAAATGCGAACCATTTAGATTATTTTTTTAAATTTATTTTCAATAAAAATTACCTATATTTTTACCTCAAACCAAAAATAAATTTATATTCTGTTTTTGTTTTGGATCTTTTGATAGCAGCCATCATGATTAATCTAGAAAAAGGAGCAAGAGTGGTGCTCAAGAGTAGAGTGAGCTCCACTCTAGTTCCATTGAAAACAATCTATTCTTATGCAAACTTCACACTTAATATTCGGTGAATTTGTAGTCTCAATCCAAGAATGAGAAAAAATTTTAATAAAATAAAAACCCTCGTAACGCCCCTTTTTCAATAAATTTATTGAGATAAACTTTGGCTCTGGTGCAAGACCACTTGCCACAAAGAGCCTGCAATCTAAGATTGAGCATTGCTGAGATGAACTCTTTATCTTACGTGACAAAATATGTAAACTTTTGATAAAATATTGGTTCCTCAGCTTCTGTGATAAAATCAAGATAACTACTGTTTCAAGATATTAGTTTTTATTTATTTGTTAAAAATAATTTAGAATGATAGTTAGATATTAAAAAATAAACACTGGTGAAAAATTTGATAATCATACAAATGGTTGCCCAAATTTCCTTCTCTATTTGGACCAAAGACTCATTTGGTGGCATTCTTTTTCTTTCTTGGCTTGGGCTTGGGCTGGGCCAGGTTCGAACCCTCTGTTCGGAGCGCTGCTGTCGACGGAGTCGGTGTTTGGAAGGTCGAGCAACGTCTGGGTGGAGGGGGAAGGCATGCTCCACGCCCTCTCGTTCGCCAAGGACGCCGCCGGCCAGTGGACTCTCTCCTATAAGAACCGCTACGTCCAGTCCGAGACCTTCAAGATCGAGAAGGAGCGCAAGAAGCCCTGCTTCCTCCCCACCATCGAAGGCGAGTCCCCCGCCATCTTGGCCGCTTACGTTTTAAACCAGGTATATATATATATATATGCTTGCAGTCTTGGTGTTTGATCTAATTCCCATGAGACCATCCAATTGTATGGTTGTATCGCATGTCAAGATGGGTGACTTTTAGTTTTTCTTCCAAATGATTTTTTTGATTTCTAAATTCTTCCTTTTCACAATAGTCCTTCACAGATCTTAATTTATGTATTGAATTGGGGGCATCAACTTTTAAAATTTATATAATTATCAAATACTCTAGGGAGTAATGTACATATTCAAAAGAATTGAGGGACTGATAAGCAACTCAAGAAGAATTTAATTTAAATAGCTCTTGATCAAATATTCCACAGGTATCCGCATTAGCTGCATTCAACTAGACCATAGGGACGAATGCAATGGATTGCAAATTTGGATCTGTTTGGTGATTATCATGTAATGTTAGAGGATTGACACAAATAAAATATATTTGAGGAACTAACTTCCATTTCGATTCATGGTGGCAGCTGAGGTTTGGCAAGGTAAACAAATATATTAGCAACACCAATGTGTTTGAGCACTCAGGGAGAGTCTTCTCGGTTGCGGAGAATCACATCCCCCAAGAGATTGACATACATAACCTGGAGACATATGGTAACTGGGATGTTGATGGAGCTTGGGATCGGCCATTCACTGCCCATCCAAAGGTTTTCCATTTGACCTTGGAACTTTAAATGTATGTCAAGTTTGGTGTTCTTTGTTTCTGAATGCGGTATCTGATCTGAAAAGTTTGCTGACCATGCATGCAGAGAGCTCCAGGATCTGGAGAGCTTGTCATTATTGGAGTTGATGCGAAGAAACCTTTCCTTGTGCTTGGAGTTCTATCAGGTTTTTCAAGCATTATTCTTATCAAGCTGTATTAAGATGTTTGATTTGAATAAAATGTGAGATTCTACAATAGCATCAGCTAAATGAAAGCCTGCTTCATCTTATTGGTTTATGTTAATATTTCTGATCTTACAATTTACCTCCAGCTGATGGGAAAAAGCTAATGCATAAGGTTGACCTCCAGTTGGAGAGGAGCACCTTTTGCCATGACATCGGAGTTACCAAAACGTAAGGCAATTTTTGTCATCTCTACCACCCCTCTATATTGTTTAGTTCAAGGCTCCCGTTAATACAAGACTTTGAGGTCATGGGATTTTATCAATCCTAATGATCGGTTGAAGGTTCATGTTGTTAAGGCCTAACCCCTTCCCTATATTTGATATGGACATTTGAAATATCACAATCATGCGATGATAATATGATTACCCATTGACTTTCCTTATTATGGCAGTGATATATGATCACCGAAGGATTAACATCACTATCCAATGGGGTGATCTTAATCCTACCGAAGGGTTAGAAATGTTAGATCACCATGGTGATAGCGTTATGTACCAAAATTTCTAGACAATTTTATCCTTTTTTTTGTTGATCTCTCTCCCCATATTATAATCATATAATATATTATATTATCTATAATATATATGAATATTATATAATAATATAATATTATATAATATTATTAGAGATAGATTTGGCTACATAAATCCAGTCATCTTCTCATTTTTGGATCTACACAGTCCACGAATCTCAAAAATGAAAAAAGTAAAAAAGATGAGGTAGCTCCGAGCTTCGTGTGGATCCAAGGATGGGAAAGGTGAACAGATCCTGAACTTGGCTATATTTGAATATAGCCAAGTCTACCTTATATTATTACATATAATATATTAATATATATTAAATTATTAATATATAATTATTTTTATTAATAAATATATAATATTATAATAACTATTATCATATATAATATATGATGATCCGATCATCTTTTCCGCCCTTTGATCCACATGGATTCCGGAGTCACCCCATTTTTTTTACTTTTTTTACCTTTGGGATCTGTGTATTATGTAGATTCAAAAATGAAGGAAGTGATCGGATTTAACTCTACAATATATTATCAATAGCATTATATTAGTATTATTATATATTAACTATATATTATATGTCGTTATTATTAATAATTATCTTAAAATATTATTATAATATAATGTAATATATATTACTATTATATATTATATATTGTTATATATTACTATATATAAATATTTTGCACTTCTTAGATTAAAATTGTAGGTTTTATGTTCATATCTTATATAGATAAGTTTTTAAGGATATTATTAATATTGTATGCATGGTGATCTTTCATTCCCATGGTATATCAAGCATAGTTATTTGTGATCACTGGTAATATTTGATCACCAAATGAGGTGATGTTGGATCACTAGTGATCCTATCACCGAGAAAAATCATCATGATGATTAACTAAATGACTCCTAAGATTTTATAGTCTAATAGTTAGTTAACACATGCAGGGCATGACTTTTGGTGTTCCCTTTGTTATCTAGCTGTTGCAGTGATTATCAATTTCGCACAATCGATGTCTTTATGCTACTAGAGAAGTTATCTGATTGAGAATTTAATAATATTTGGGTCTGAACCGTTATATTTTGGCTTTCAGGTACAACATAATCCTGGACATGCCACTTACTATTGATATTAATAGACTTGTTAGAGGTGATCAGTAGGTATCAATGGAAAGTCTTCTTTTCATGGGGAGTGAGCTGTGGTTTTTTAAAATATGATGATTATTTTTGTTAAACTTGTAGGCTGATCAAGTTTGAGAAGGAAAGTTATGCAAGAATTGGGGTGATGCCCCGTTATGGAGATGCAAATTCAGTTAAATGGTTTGAGGTGGAACCATATTGTACTTTCCACATTATCAATTGCTTTGAGACTGGTGATGAGGTAAATATAATGAGCAGTAGCCCTTTTATTGTTTGAACGCCCTTTGGTTCCTTCTTTATCCTGAAAGTTTTGTAAATGTTGATTACTTGCATAAGTATATTTCCTTCACAAATGTTCCTGAACTTATTATGTTAAAAAAATTGAAGGAGCAACTAAGAGTAATTATTATTTCTTGCTGATGGTTAGCAAACAAAATGACAATGTCTGCTTTAAGTATGGCACTGATGTCTGCCTTGAGTATGGCACTAATGTTGACGAAATCGATAAGAACATGGCCTGTTTATTCTTTCAAGATAATTAATGGTAACCAAAAAGTAAATTTATTTAATAGTATAAGGAGTCCTTCACATCAGTATCAAATGTTTATTGTTGTTGAAACAGGTGGTTGTGATGGGTTGTCGAGCACCTGAATCAATCATCCCTGGCCCAGCCCTGGGAGTTGATAAATTTCAGTGGTTTTCTAAAGGATTCAAGCCCATGACAGAGAAGGAAAAACGTGCTGGCATAATCATTGAAGAAGGATTCTTCTTCTCACGACTGTACGAATGGAGACTAAACATGAAAACAGGGGATGTTGCTGGGAGATACCTATCAGGAACTGATTTCGCAATAGAATTTCCTATGATCAATGAACACTTCATTGGATTATGTAATAAATATGCTTACACACAAGTTGTGGATTCTGCAGCAAGTTCAATATGTGGTATTGAGACATTTATAGCTGAAAGTTTCTCTGCAACATGTTTCTCAAAAAAAAAAAAAAGTGTCATGCATATATCACATTCATAATCTAAATATGTATATGCCTGATGTTTATATCTGCATTCTTGTAGCACTGCCCAAGTATGGAAGTCTGGCAAAGTTTTATCTTGAAGAACAAGTTGATGGCATTGCTGAGGTAACAATTTTTCTACTCCTCGAGACATAGGCTGTTTCAGTCCAAATTTCAAAACTTGTTTGGAGATGCATTTTATTATATTGCTTAAATCCTGGATCAGCTGGAGAAACACTCTGAGGACCTGGTTAAGATTGAGCACCACCAGCTTGGCAGAAATCAGTTCTGTTCAGGAGCAGCATTTGTCTCAAAACAAGGTGATTGTGACGAGGATGATGGTTGGATAGTTACTTTTGTGCACAATGAAGATACAAATGCATCTCAGGTAAGCTCAATGTCTTAAAATCATAGGCATAGTTGTTGACTTGCTTCCATCTAACCAAACCCTCCAAAAGTTTTTCTAACAATTTCCCTAATGTAAGTGCTGCTAGTTTCTAAGTAATGGCAGTAGATATAGTGAGGAACCCAGTTTCTTACTTCAAAACCATGCAGAAGATTCCACCCTTCTTGCATATCTTAAGGAGGGATTTAGAATGACTATAAATTATATTAGCATCACTGGGGCAGAGAGGCGAAAGGGATATTACAGAGAAACCCCTATAACAGATTAATTGAAGGGTGAATATGTGGTCACCAATCAATGAACCAATGGGTCACCATTCAATGAACCAACGGACAAAACTAACATATTACTTAAGTCATCAGCAATTTTCAATTTTAAGAACTAGGTACTGAACTGCAAACTGTGCCATATAGCCCGGTGGTTTCACCCCTCCTACACATCGGATGATGCTTTGGGTCAAATCTTGGAGGCATTATTCCCAGGTATTCTGACAGCAGGTGCTCCCACCATTATTCTCAGAAAAGAATAAGAAGTCATATTTTGTGCTATCTTGCTTTAAAAAGATTGTTATGCATATGATTAACTTACATATAATGTCCATTTGCATTTGATTACAATTACCACACCCCCTTCTTGTTATTTGCAAAAACCCTATGGAAACCCTCAAATGGTATTATTGCTGGTCTTTTGGTTGTCAGTTATAGCTCAATTATCCTCACCCATGAATTATTATATTGCTTTGTCAATATCAGGGGACACTTTGTCCCCATAAGATATTTGCATGTTGAAAGTGTCCTCATGTACTTCCTAACCATAGCTGTGCACCAAGCAATCCATTTCCAAGGTGCTTGTTTGGATTAGCAGGAAAACTTTTCTCCTAGTCTTAAAAGTTTCCACAAAAATCGGTACTCCGTGACTTAAAAAACAAGATTTGGGACCTAACCAACTTTTCTTATGAACGATGTTTGGCTTTTTGCAGGTCCACATAATTGACCCTAAAAGGTTTGAGAGTGACCCTATTGTCAAAATAACATTGCCACAAAGAGTGCCTTATGGATTCCATGGAACTTTTATCTCCAAATCAGCTCAACAATGACAAATAAATATGTGCACCAGAGGCTGTTTTGTTGTTGATGATAATCCAAATTTGTGATTGTGGAGTTAGAGCAATGTGAAAACCGATACGCATTTAATCATGGCCAAATTTTGTCTAGTTTATGTGTAACAAGCAAATCCAAGTTTATGAAACCTTCCTCCTACGCAAAACAATGTGCACAGCAACTATTTCTATTGTTCAAATCGTGTACAATAACATGTATTCTTTGAATGATAACAAAGAGCTTTAGGGCTTGGCCTATAAAGATTATGGCTTTTTGCTGTGGCGTGTTTGCCATTTTTCTTTTGTTGTTTTATATGAATTAAAATAAGTACTTGTAATGTCTCAAGCCTATATGCTGCCCAATTTTATTAGGAGGTTGGATTCATAGTCTTAAAACTCGAATGTAGGGACTCCCTCTATCACCATCCTTTAGGTGGCATTTTCCTTCTTTCCATCAACTTTCGTACAGTTAGATCAACTCTAATATCATTTATAGTACCCCAAACTCATCTGCTGGTTAATTAACTTGTTAGCGGATTAGATTCATATTGCCTTAAAACTCGAATGCAAGTTAATTGATAGCAAGTGAATCTGAGTTATAATTCTTCAAACTATTCTTTTCCATCTAATTTGGAACCATTGATGCATAAGAGGTACCAGAGTACTTAAAAGATTTTTCAGTGGAAACTGTGTGGTTTTATAGTTCTACTCCTTTATATTGTTTTATTCCTTGCAATAATGTTTCTTTTTTGGTTATCTAGTCCACTAGTAAATATGTTGTTGGTGCTGAAATATAATCACTCAGAAGTTTGAAATAGGATGAAGATAATGGCAACTAAGATCTTTTTCGTTCTTTTATAAATTATCATCTTTACTACACATAAATTGTAATACCTCAAAAAAATAGTTTTACATCAGATGGAAAAGAAAAGTCTGAAGTGCTTATAATTAAAGTTCATCAGCTACCAATTAACTTCCACTCGAGTTTTTAGGGCCACGTGGTTAATTGGATTAATTGGACCAGCATGTGGGTTTGGGGCATTATAAATGGTATTAGAGCCGATCCGAATGTGTGAAAGTTGGTAGGCAGAAGGAAAAGACTATTCATAAAACAGAGTTCCGCTAATACTAAAAAAAAAATAATATTAATTGAGCCAGCAGGTGAGCTTTGAAGCGTTGCATAAATACCGCTAACATAACTTATAGTCCCAGTAATATTAGGATGTCCTGCACCAGCAAAGAAAAATATATTTATGACAATTTTTTGCTAAAAATACAAATGGTGGACGTTTCTAGATCTGGTAACCTTAACATCATGGGATGACTTGTGGGCATGATAAACACAAGGGCTAAAACTAATATGGTCTACGTAAAATGGACCAGCATCGTCGTTGGAAAAAAAAAGAGAAAAAAAAAAAAGGAAAAGAAGAAAATGTTAGATATTCTTTCTCATATCCAAAGTGATCATGCTTGAATTTTTGGATAGCCATTAGGCCTCGTTTGGCTGGTCTTTTTGTATTTTCTGAATTTTATCATGATGGATTCGTCACAGAGTTTAGACGGGTCATTGGTCAGTTCTCCCACCAATTCCTGCCTCCCTGAAGAGCTTGATAATTTGTTATGTACTAGTGTTGTTTTGAGCTTAGCTGTCTTACTAGTCATTTAACTAGTGTGTGGAAGATTGTATATTTAAATTCAGCCGTTAAGGGCCTATCCTCTAAAGATAAGCATAACAAATGTTGTAACTAGTGAATTGGGTGATGATGCCCTGGTGGTCACACCTCTCCACTCTTTAGAAGATATTCTGGAGATGAAATTTTTTCACTCTTGGCAGAGCACAAAAGGTTAAGAAACATGTATAGCCATTCTCATCTTAGGCCTTAATTTTGATACGTGGAAAGCAAAAGAAAGTAACAAAAGACCTTGCGAATATTGGGGAAGTAATTTGACAATCAAGGCATCTATGCTCGCATATTATTTTCTTGTTTCGAAGTCGAACCAATGCTTCTAAGCTTTCCTGTCTGGCTTTTCAGCTATTAATCGTGTCGTAGGATGAATGCCCTTCTGTTCCTCTCTAACCCAGCATTTTTTTTAATTCTTGAGAGCTCAACCTAAAGTCACCTTTGTTTTCTGAGCTTAGAGATTTGCAAGTTAGCCTCATATGACAGTGAAAAACCTTATCAGGGATCAAATATAAACGGTAGTGTTTCACAGCATCTGGTTGCAAAAAGAAAGATGTTCAGTCCTCGCATGGCTTACACAAGCCAATGAGTCAACCTGTCTCATTTAAGTTGCAGTCATGTACAACTGTTTGCAAGGCTTGCATAAGCGAAGTAGTCCACCTGTCTCATTTAAGTTGCAGTCAAAGGGAGGGGAGAAAATGAAGCTGGGTCGGTAAACTACTACGATATGCCTTGCCTCCCTTAAGACAGATCCATCCTCTATAACGCCAAAAGTATGTTCACATGATTAAAAAGCTTGAGCCTCGCAAGCTCGACAATGATGGTCAACCAAAACTTTATTATTATTTTGACATGGAAAATCACCCTCAACTAAACTGCTGATAGATTATATGCAAGTAGGAACATATAATTCTGGGTCAACGGAGCCAAGTCGTTTAGATATTTCACAAGCATCTCATATTGTCCTTGGAGGAGCACATTTGAACCCAGCCAAATGCAAAAGGTTGAGCTAAGAGTCCACCTAGTCTTGAACCCAAACCTTTAACCTGGCTAAATCCAGAAGCCACCTAACTTGCCTACAATCCATCGCTAAAAAGCTGGATTCCGGGACAAGACACGGACATGGACTGGTCTTCTTCACTGGACCACCCTCTAAAAGGTACATCATGACCTCTTTTTCCTTTCTTCTTGTCTCTCTTCCTTGCAAGTTCTAATCTCTCGGACTCCATCCTTTTCTTGTTTGCAAGTTAATACCACTTGTCTGCTTGAGTGGAGTTGAGGATACTTCGCGTAGAAGATGGTGGGCCTAGGCATTGACAGCCGTCCAGTTTTATTCATCATGGATACTTCCACGCATGTAATGTCGGCGCTAATGGAGCTCGGTGGGGAACAAGGAAAGACACATTGGTTGACCCCCGCCAATTTCGTTGATTAACTGGAAATTTGGAAGATGTAACATAAGTTGAAAGCTTCGCCATAGAACTAATTATTTACTGCCAGATTACTAACTCCTAGGAGTTCATATGAGCAGAAAGAATCGAGATGGCCATCTTGGATCGGGTTTGGAATTGAATTCACGACCGATTTTGACCGCCATTGCTACGCTTTGGCCTCAATGGGACCTAAATCTTTGGTTTGAGCCGCTACAAGCGGCAAGGGCCAAGGGCAGAAAGATCCTCATATATAAACCATGGGTACTCTTCTCCTCCGTGTTCCAGGTTTACGAACTGTTCTCCAATGAGCTACTACTAACCTTCAACGTCGTCATCCCACCTACTGTGCGTTAATATTATTGGTTTCTAAACATATCAAAGTAGCAAAGCTTATAATAAGTTTCCGTATTCTACTATCATCTCAGTAAGTTGTGCCTTTTATCTTACAATAACCAAGAAGATTCTACCTATTTTACTACAAAAGGTTCCATTGATAATATATGCATGCGTCGTCGTCTTTACCACACTATCCGATGCTTTTATGGGTTTTATTATTATTATTATTATTTATTTTTACATTGGAATGCATTTAGAAGAACATCCGAGTTCTTTACCGAGAGCACGTCATTCGTTTACTTTTGTTATTTTCTAAATTTTTAAAAAATAAAAAACTGAATGCTTGAATAAGGTTCTAAAGGTGCAACACCGTGTTGACACCATTTTGGCAGACCTGTGAAACAAACTTTATAGTGGAAAAAATAAAATTAAAAAAAAAAAAATCTTAGACCTATTGTAAGAGTTGCTTGGCAACGGAACTTTCGCTTAAAAATGTTATGCATTCTTGCAAGCATCAACATTGATTACAATGTCAAAGCTTTGAAATAAGTTTCGTGTTCAATTAGGTCATTCGGGGTCAAAATTCACGGATTTTTTTTTTCTCTCTCTAAATACTCCCTCGCCTCCGTCGACGGATTCTCTCTCTCTCTCTCTCTGATTGCACTATTTTAAAATTTCCAAACGCTCAGTCAATGCGCTCATCTCTCTCCTCTCTGAGATTTCGCAATTGAATAAAATCAACCAGCCTTATTTTAGAGCAATAACAGTGCCGACTCTTAAATGTTACTCCCATTAAAGAATCTTCCTACCTCTTGATTACCTGTATCATTTATCAAGTCATGGACAGGATGATTCCTTCCTTTCTTTAAACCTCAAACAAATCATAATTAAAACCAGAGACAGATGGGTGGATATAGATATAAGATATAGAAATTAGACACAGCACAGAAGCACGCCACCAGGAACACGCAGAACGAACCAAAAAGAAGGCACCAAACCGAAGCCATCAGCCCCCTTCCCGGGTCCGGCCCCGCGACCGCACACATATATAACTTCTTCCAACTCCCTTCCAGTCCCAGATCACAAAGGAAGAGAAAACAAAAAGACACCGTTCACCACCACCGCCCAAACGCCACTATCGATGCTCTCCGGCCACCCTTAATTCTCCCAGATTGTACTCCCAATGCCTCCACCCAATGCCTCCCTCCTCCTTTTTCTCTTGTTATCGATCTGTGGAATCGGCAGCGCGCAGCCGAGCCAGCCGGACTCCCAGGGAGTGACGGTGTCGTTCCGGCCGAGCGTCGCCATCGTCATCGCAGTTTTCTCCCTTATGTTCTCTGTCACATTTCTTCTTCTTGTGTATGCGAAATTCTGCCACCGCGCCGCCGCCGACCTCTTCTCCTCTGACATCGTGGCCGGCGGCGGTGACCACCCGAACGGTCACATCCTTTCCAACCACAACCGCTTCTCGGGCATCGACAAGACGGTCATCGAGTCGCTCCCCTTCTTCCGCTTCTCCTCCCTCCGCGGCGCCCGCGCCGGCCTCGAGTGCGCCGTCTGCCTCTCGAGATTCGACGACACGGAGCTCCTCCGGCTGCTGCCCAAGTGCAAGCACGCCTTCCACCTGGACTGCGTGGACCGCTGGCTCGAGGACCATTCCAGCTGCCCCCTCTGCCGCCGCAAGGTCTCCGTCGAGGACGCCACCCTCTTCAAGTACTCCACCAGCTCCAGATTCTTGTTCCCCTCCTCCCGGAGAGAGGATTCCGGCAAAGACCTCGAGCTCGAGCTCTTCGTCGAGAGGGAGCCCGGCGAGAACAGCGGCCGCCACGGCTCGTCGAGATTCAGCATCGGAAGCAGCTTCAGGAAGATGGAAAGGAAGGAAAAGGAGAAGTCGAATTTGCCGATATTGGAAGAAAGGAATGATGACGGCGGAGAATTCTACCACAAGTTCAAGCATCGAATTATCGTATCGGATGTCGTCTTTAAGAGCAGATGGAGCGACGTGAACTCCTCGGATTTGATCTCTCTGAACACCGACATGCTGAGCCTGTCTTCGAGCAAGAGGTTTTCGGTTTTGGATTCGGAGCTGAATCCAAATTTACAGTCCATGGAGATCGAGAAGCGTTCGGTGGATCAGAGCGTGCTAAAGATCAAGGAGGAGATGGAGAAGAAGAGGCTGCTGGAGAGCAAGGCGAGCAAGATGAACAGGGGCCAGTCCGTGGCCGTTGATTCGGGATCGGATGGCGCGGGGAATTCGAGAAGCACCGGATCGAGGGCTCTGCTTTCGCCCGGGAATAATAGATCGATGTCGGAGATCACGAACTTGTCGAGATTTAGGCCGGTCAGAGATCCGGGTGGGGCCAAGGAGGAGAAGGTGAGGAGGCTTTGGCTGCCGATTGCGAGACGGACGGTGCAGTGGTTCGCCGGAAGAGAGAGGAGGTCGCAGTCGCAGGGTGGTAAAGTGGTGACAAATGTTTGACGATTCGTCCAAAAAAATTAGCTGGGAAGCAGGACATCTTGTTGATGGAGATGATTATGCCTGCATTAATTTGGCCAAGAGAGAAGGGAATGTGTTTTCATTGGATTCCTCCTCTGGTTTTGGTGAAGTTAAAGGAAGAGAAAATTACTGAAACTTCATTCGTATCAATGTATAAGCCTTCATTTGTTGGTTGTCTGGAAGAAATATTTCTAATCTCAAAAAAAAAAAAAAAAAAAAAAAAAGCAAAGGATGAATTTATCATCAAATCATCTGCTGGAAACTCCTCTAGTTTGACCGCTAAGCCTTTTTCATATCCATTCTTGGACGGTAGCTCCAAGTTGCATTAAAGTTCCCAATTTATGTTAAAAGTCCTTGATAACTTTGCATGAGGTGTCACGTGGATTTGTAATTTTGGTTTGTAGTGCAACTAAAATACAGCTCAACTGTGTGTATTATATCGCATTCACTACCACGAAGCACTTAATTGCACCATGTGACGCCATATATGGAGAAATGCGAAGAGACAGAGAGAGAGAGAGATGATATCTGGCATCATCCTCTATTTTTTATTATGAGCCACTTGAAAATCTAGCATTGCCAATACTATAAACACATGGAAGTGAAAAATTATCCTGTAGGAAGTTACTTGTAAAAAGAGTCCCATAAATAAGGAAAGCACGAAAATTAATGAACCAAAAGTCGCAGAAGCATAATGGAATAGATTGTGTTGTTGAGGCGAAAGCATGCTTAAATTATAAGAAATAAAACTAAAAATGAGTAAAAAAAAAAAAAAAAGAGCAATGACATGTACATCACCAGAAAATCGTTAAGTGAAAAATTATTTAAAATGGTTTATTCGTGTCGCAATCCCGCCTTAATCAATCTGGGGAAAAGTCCATAAAAATTATAATAATGGAGCAAAAAAATACAGCTTGGATGGAATGAGACAAGTTGTCTATATTTTATAGACTTTCCTCGGATATCACTGGTCCATCTGGCCTTTTTCCCCCTTAAAAGGCGCTTCAATAGAAGCAACCCGTTACATTAGAGCATGATCAATGGAATATATATCATGTTCTTGTTTAGCTTCTGTCCACATCCAATGGTCAACCTGGAATTCAGAAAATGTAGCCTCTAAGACGTGAGTTGAAAGTGATTTCTTAGTTTAAAAAAAAGGGAAGAAAAGGATATATGTGTGTTAGATAGTGATTTGGATGGCCATTTCTATGCAAGACATCAGGACCTAAGCTTTATGTATGTTGGACCCATTCAAAAAAGGTGGATAAGGATATGTCTTTCTAATGATATTTGCTCATATATATATATATATATATATATATATATATATATGGCCATAGATATATGTATGTTGAGATTGTTTTAGCTTGAGCAACCACTGCCCACATGAGACTCTCTCGCGTTGCCCCCAACACACGTTAATCTTCCTACAAAATTTGTTCCTTTCCTTTCCTTTGTAGAGTGAGACATCAAATATCTATTTCCTTTCTTTTGAAGAATAAGGTTGGTAAGTCCAGCTGTAAGATAGACTTAAAAAGAAAAGAAAAGAAAGGAAAAAAACAGCATGAAGGCGCATCAAAAATTTAGTTCCTTTCCTTTTAAGAATAAGGTTGATAAGTCCAACCCTAAGATAAATTTAAAAAGAAAAAAAAAAAAGAAACAATATCAAGGCGCAATGCTTAATTTTACTCTGCATTGGAATCGATAATGATAGCCTCTTTATTATTTCTGAAAAGAAAGGTAAGAAAAGATAAATTTTTAAGCTTTTACTTAAAATTTGTTTCCATTTTTAAACTTTAAGTTATGAAGGAATGTTGGTATTTCTAATATTTTAAAAAGTAAAATAGTTAATGTATTACCCTAATATGAACCATCTACTACTAACACGTTAGTCAATTTTAGCTGATCCTTTATAACAGATGTTAGGATTATAGTATTCTTAAAATATAAAGAATTAAATTATAATAACTAAAAATTTAAAAAATAAAATAAATTTAAAATTAAAGTTAAGGTTCAAAAATATACTTTTTAATATATATATATATATATATACACACACGTACCTATGCATTCAAAATTTTGTGCATGCACTTTGCCTGTTCTACTGTTGTTTTCTTTGTCAGTCTAAAAAATGTACAGTGTTCTACGCTGTGTTTAGAAGCAGTTAATTTACGTACCTTTTTTAAAGTTAAAAGGGTATACCTTATGTGTCCCTTTTTTTTTTTTTTTATAATTTTAAGGGGAGCCTATCTGGCGTGATCGATGAGATAAGCATTGTTGTCTGGTTGCGGAGGAATCCGTCGAACGCAACTGTTAGCTTGCTACTTATTTCAACCACCATCAATCCCTCCTTTCCTCAGCCTATACCTTTCGCGTGCTTCCGTTTTTTTAGTTCTTCACTCGCTTACCAAATCTTTATATGTACTGTTTTATCCATTGTATTTATATTTTATTATTATTTGCAAATTCAGGATCCAAAGATGCTTAATTTCTTGTTCCCCATGAAGCGCTGAGCTCCAAAACTGCTTGCCTGAGGACAAACGGATAAGAACAAATCAGTTTTGATCCTATTTGCTGAATTATGGGTCTGCTTATTATCTTAAGAACAGATAAGGCTAGTAAAAGTTCAGACCCCAGCTACTAAAGTTTATATAACCTAAGCTCCACTGAGGAATGCCAATTCAGCAAGTATAATTACACAGTCATAATTCCACCTACATTTCTAATTCTATAGTTTTACTTTCATATCCGATTGATCTAATCTACACACCACACAGTAGATATCTAAGAATAACTCCAGCTTGACATGATTTGAAATTAAACTTGAGGAGCGCTTGCCTTGGTTTTTGTTCAGCTCATTTAAGTTGAATGTCAAAGCAAATTCTCTAGTGTAGTTTAATATGAATGCACCAGCTCAAGCCAATCGTTGCTGAAGGAGGGTGGTTGTAAATTGAGCAAGCTCTTTGTGACCAGTTTACTCTTTGTTGCAATATCTGGCTTGTGAATTGACAAGTACTAGCTATTTATGTTATTAAATTAACCTGATGGAATCAAAGAGCTAAGCTCAAAATACTTTCTAGATCAGATCAAGCATCATCAATATCCCTTCATATTCAACTCGTCTATTCTAATATATAATACTAACTCTATCCTTTTTTTTAATTTGCTTTGCCTTGTTTCTCTATACGATGCACGTGAATAGGTTTAGAGTTTATATCTGTTAACCGCGAGATTAAAGTTCAAGTGCTTTATTTAATATTTATTATACATTCGAATGGATCTTTTCTTCTTTTATTTTAAAATATAAATCATACTCCCCGTGCCATGCTAGTTTTGATAAGAATTTCCAAGCTCGTGCTTTTCTTTTTCCAAGGAAGAATTACCACCAACTTGGGCTTGAGCATCTGTCAGCGGGCGACGGGCCTCTTGGAAGGCAAAGCATGTGATTAGTTCCCAGCTCTTGCCGTGTAGAATGTCTTCGTCACGGCGTTTAGTGCTTGGATTGGAAAATCTCGTGGAATTATACTGCCACGATTTCAGGAGGTAAAAGTCACGAGTCACGCTCGCAGGGAATTGAACGGAGTTGCCGACTGCCTCGGGAATCCGGCAAGCATGATGGCTACGTGATCCAAGTTGGGAAGGATGGAAGCCACGGGAGGTACTTGCGCTAGCTCGATGATATCCGTCATCGCGCGCACCGAGGGCGGGTGCTGGTTGTCATTAGTTTATAGCGTGTGGTTGCTCAACCATCAAGGTAAAAAGTTTCTCTTTTTCGATGAGAAAAGGGTGTCCTTTAGGGGATGTTCTGCTAGCACGGTCTGGGCCAAAATACAGGCATCTACAAGAGTGGCAAGGCCTGCTCTGTTCCTGTGTCAAACAACTTATTCAATTAGCCGAGCCCGTGTGTATTATATATGTGTTTGTGTCTGCATCTCTCTCTCTCTCTCTCTCTCTCTCTCTCTCTCTCTCTCTCTCAACCCTCCAAGTTTCAGCAAAGCTCATTTCTCTCCTTTTTTTTTTTTTTATAAATGTAATAGTGGAGGAAGAAAATTCCACATGATATTTTATAAAATTTATAGAAATTACATGAAGTTTATGAGGGAAGGAATGGGCGACAGAGGATCATAAAAGCCCCAATGAAAGTCCAACAGCTTTGCGAGAGTAGAGATTGCCCTGAGACCAAAATTTTGTAGAAAATCGAAGTCTTAAAAAATTTCTTCTTAAAGAAAAAATTTATATTTCTTTCTTACCACACATATCACAAAGGCCGTAAGTAACTGATCCTAAACTTTCTTTTCTTATCAAAATAAAGCCAATAGATGTTAAAAGATAGCCGACTCAAGCATATGAAACCAGTCATGACCTTCAAAATTTTTTTTCAAAAAAAAAATATCTAATGAATAAATAATCTACTAGCTTATGAATGACCTCACATAGTATACACTCGTTACATATCTTCTAACTTTTTTTTAGCTAAGACATTATTTATGTGCAATTTATATCGAAGAATAAATCAAAAAAAGATCGTAACTTTTTTCGGAACGAATGTTTTTCATACTGAAAAAAAAAAAAAAAAAAAAGATAATCCCATGATGATTGATGATTTTATAGTAGGAGTCAATGCTAAATTGATCATCACATTTGGGCTTTCAAACCGGCACAACATCTAATTGCAATGGATGAATAACAAACAAAAGACTTCGATGTTCGGCAAAGATCATTTCATGTTGACATTCTTGCTGGGGTGATGGCATCATGTACTATAGCATGAGAGAAACAAAATTATTATAGACACCCTGGCCATGCTAATTAAGCTGGACCATTGCGTTGTGATATTAATGTAGATGTAGATAACACCTTCTTGACTATGGGGAAAATTAGTCTACCTATTTGCTTCATTGTTAGGCACCATAAAGATCTTGACACCAACAAGAAGGATTTGTCATGGCTCCCAGCCTGTCATTATGCGCTTTTTGGTGCAATTAAGATTATTTGAATTTGTATGCCCAACAAGACATTTCAGCAGGCTGACGCCTAAATTTGGTCAGCGGCATGTTTTCGGCTCGGGCAAGCCCAAAACTAAAAGAGTCTGAATTTTACCCTGTTAAGGACTTAGTGGGTCTCAAGTGGGCTCACACAACATGCCAAGCAAGGCCACCAGAATTTCCTTCAGAGCGGGGTTTCTCTTTCTTTGCGAATTCTATTGAAAATAGATGAACTCATACCTGATATGGTGAAACAAACATTTATGAAGAACAGACCCTTTGACTTATTTGTTTTTAATTTTTAAAATAGATTTATAAAAAACAGCCAAACAAATACTTTCATAAAGTTCACTGTTGAGTTAGGTAGTCATGACAAGCAAACAGCTATTTTTTTAAGTTTTTCATCAGAGTTAAGTATAGGTATTCTCTTATCTCTAGCATGCTAAAAGAGCAATGTTGTACTACCATTAGCACTCAGATGGAACCATTAAAAATTAGGCTATTAGCACTCCAGAATCTTTGCGTCAATTAAGTACCAGCTTGGTTTTCCACTGCTGCATAAAAACCTAACAATGGTTCAGTAAATTTCGTGCCTAAATTCAGCCAAACCTTGTTCACTGATATCAGGCTGCCAACTCTCTTCCGTGCCATCGTTTTCACGTGGCATATCGCCATGACCTGCATTTTTCTTCATGGTTGTCGCATTAAATAATATATACTGTTAAGTGCGACGCTTGTACCTTAACATTTGGAAAGAAAAACAATTATCAACTAATTAAAGAACGCCATCTCTCATCATCTAATCTCATGTTCATCAACAAGAAAGATAGAGTGGATAATTCTTTAAAAAAATGACAATAAAATACATAAAAGAAGAAAAAAGTAGCAGCTCCTTCATGCACCTAAACAGAGGCCACAGACAACCAAGAATGCAAAGCTGTGAGCTCAAACTCGTTCACTGGAGAGGGGAGCGTTCTCACGGCGCATGAACGCATGGGTGTAGACCAGGCCTGCCAGCCCACCGCCAATAAGAGGGCCCACCCAGTAGATCCAGTTATCGGTGAAGTCTCCACTGGCCACCGCGGGCCCGAAGGACCGAGCCGGGTTCATGGAGCCACCTGAGAACGGGCCTGCCGCGAGAATGTTGGCGCCCACGATGAGGCCGATGGCGATCGGAGCGATGGTGCCCAATGAGCCGCTCTTTGGGTCCGCTGCGGTCGCATACACGGTGTACACGAGGGCGAAGGTGATGACCATCTCCATCACGACCCCTTCGATGGCTCCCACTCCTGCTGCTAGGCTGTGCGTTGGTGTTGTCTAGAGAGTCGATTGGGAGAAGAGCTCGTTAGTATATTTTGGTTTTATTTGGTTGATAGTATTTCTAAATGTATCGGTTAATATTAGCGAGAGCTAATGATCTTGCGCTATGTTTATTTATTTATTTAGAGAACACTCATTTTATTAAAGCCCGTCTGGGCTGAGCCAGATCATTAAACAAGTGGCTTTTAACGTAAAATTCGATAATAAATGGTGCCTCCACTCATTTTGCCCATTCAGTTGGCCATCTAGAATGGAAATTCTATAGAGGACCCTCCATAAAAGGCCATGATATAGGAACTCTTTATAACATGGCACCATCAACCGCCGGAGAGGAGAAAGGCCATGACGGCTCGGACGAGAGTACAAGGGAGGGGGGCAGCGTGGAATAGAAGCTTGTTTTACTCCGTTAGCTCCATCCACCTCCTCCAACGTGGCGTAATACAAAGGTCTTGGTGCCGGATCCATCATACAGAAGAGTCTTCGTTCCATCCACTTTCTTAGCCGTGCTTTTAATTAAGATTGCAAAGGATTCCACTACATACAACCCTCTATAAAATTTTTATTTACCTAGTAGTTTGGCAAGAGATCAGAATTGGTGCCATTCACAAGAAGCAGGTGAGATTCCCCAAGTCGAGAACCTTTTACCCTTGTCACAAGTGCGTCACTTCTGACGAAGACAAGCACCTCAACGAGCTCATGAGGAGATGGTGTAACACCCAACAGCACGCATAAATCTTGTGCGATAACTGAAGTTTGGAAACTTACCAGCCCAGTGACAGCCTTGAGGAGGACCGATGCAACGATGGCCCCGAGCAGCTGCGCAATCCAGTAGAAGATCCCAGACAGAATTGTTATCTGCCCCCCAAGGGCCAACCCAAAGGTGACCGCGGGGTTGACATGCCCCCCAGATATCTTAGCTCCCACCGAGACTGCGACGAAGAGCGCAAAGCCATGGCAAATAGCCACCGCAAGAAGCCCGGCAGGATCAAGAGCCAAGCCCAGTGTCAGCTTATCTGCATCATTAAACCACGAATATTAAGTTCTATTCATTAGACAACGCAGTGCATGAAAGAGAAAGGCATTAACTATAAGCAATGGCTGATCCGACTCCAGCGAACACAAAGAGTAGAGTTGATATGAACTCTGCAAGGTAGGCCTTCCAAGAGCTCACACTGAAGGAGTCATCAAAGCAACCAAAGACTATTCCAGCCATAGCGATCGGAGAACTAGCAAGAATAAAAGAGAGACTGTGAGATGTTAGTGGTGATTCAATGGTTGGTCTCTATTTTGAGCTACATACATATATAGACCCTATGAGCCACATAGAAGGTTGGAGAATGTCCAATGCTAGCACGCGAGCTGGGAATAGCATGCATTGATGGAACTGTCGTGAAACTCATCGATGATCCCGCGCATGTGACCGACCAAACGGTGGACCTACCAGAAGGGTGACCTATTGGGGGGTCTGACCAGGCTTCAGCCGCAAAGAGCACCGGCCGTGTCCTGTGTTTGAATTTGATTAGGGGCTTGAGGGCTTAGGTTGAAAGGTTGATTCGAGTTTGTGGGGTAGACCTAATCGTAGGGAAATCTTAATAACATTGGTGCTCGATGGGGTTTTATATTTGGTTTGGTGTGGAGATGGAGATGGAGGTGGCACGTAGAGTATGACATAGCCGGCAAGGGAAGAAGTGGAGAGGATATGAAGGAATCCTTCTTCTTTTCGGGAAACTTTGGCTGGGTTGGCAGATGAATGGGACATGGAGATCAGGGGCATTGATCTCGTTGAGGATAGAACAAAACCAATATTAAGCTCACCAGCCCGATTTTCCAGCGTTTTAAATTGATGCAATGCATGAATCAGCTAGATGATGAGGCCAAGCTTGTCTGAATCAAGAATTTTCCAGGTCCGATCCAAGTTAAAACTAGTGATCAGATGAAATCAAATTCAGATCCAGTAGGAAATTAATTAACCCAAATATGACTGCTTTGGCTTAATACCTATAGAATACTGCTCTATATACCAAGCACATACTGAATGAAAACTAAATCGGACTTTTGTTTTATGAGGCCTAAAGTCACAACTACAAGTAATTCTTGGATAAATCTTATCTATCACATGGCTTGTATATCAGGATTGTGGCCTCCTACTAATGTGTGCTCATTGATTTACGTGTTCTATGAGCCACATATTTGATAAGGTTCCCTCAAGAATGACTCCATGATCACGACTTACATTCTTACATGGTATGTCCCAAACACATCTTGAGGCAAAATATCATTGAGTTCTCTAGATATTTGGTCATTCGAATTCCAATTTATCCCTGAATTTTTGGCACGGTTAACTGCCCAGTATGCTGCCCTGATGCCCTCTCTAGGAGTTTTGCAGCTTGAGCTCCTAAGGCCATCCATCAAAACCAAACATTCCATAATAACAGCATGTATGTTGGAAAACATTGGCTCACCTCGCTTAAGTATTGCGAATCAATATGCGATCGTCACTCTCAGTAACACACAACCGATAGCTTTAATGGGCCTCCTTGTGTGGTCTCTAAGGATCGTTGCTATCCCAACCAGAGTATCATCCGGTAATACAAAGTCATCTATATTAATCTTGAATCGGTTAGAAAGTGGAGGTTCTCATCTTTACCGACCAAGCATTTGAAGTCAATGTAAATATGTCATGAGTGCTCTGAACGTACTTGTTGGCCATACTTTAACACGCGTTGCATGTTTTAATATTTACAGCCCTCCCTCGTGCTCAAAACAACATAAATTCGTTACTCTCCAACCAAACCGAAAAAAACGTTAGCAAAAAGGGCTTTACCTCACCATGGTTTTACCGATCACCATTGTAGACTGCATTCCAATCATCATGTTTCCAACCTAACCATTAAATCGCAACACTAAAGAAGGTTTTAATCCCCATAATGACTCCAGCACTCGAGCAAAAAACCTGGCACGGATATGCATTCAGGGTACTTAGTTGATATGTAAAGTGTTATTAAACATTGGTTTGTATTAGAATGGGTTAAGCTAGATCAAATCAAGCCAGGTCAAGGAGGTTGGCGGTATAAAGCATAGCGTGTTTAAGGTCAACCATATCGGGTCATGGAAGCCAAACCATGGGTGAGTACGCACCGAAAAGTTTCTCAATTTCCTACAGTTAGGATTCTGGAAGATTTGTACTCATTCTATATAGAAAAATAATGCAAATAAAATACATAAATCAAATGACAGACTTGCGCAAGGTGCAGAAGTTTTACATGGACATCCATCTCACGAGCTGAACATGACATCCACTCTGGCAAGAAGGCAGGTAGATGTTTTACAGAGAACACTGAACACAGATGATGACGCGATTAAAACATGATAAACACCAAGCTCCTTCTAGGCGAAAGCTAAACAGGCCTTCAGAAATCATCGTCTCTCGGGAGGGGTTCATGAGTCCTTACGATAAAGAGATGCTCGTAGATGAGCCCGGCAAGTGGACCGCCGATTAGAGGCCCGACCCAATAGACCCAGTGGTCGGTCCAGTTCCAGCTGACGAGGGCAGGCCCAAAGGACCTGGCTGGGTTCATGGATGCGCCCGAGAAAGGCCCACCGGCTAAGATGTTAGCCCCGACTACAAGGCCGACAAGAAGAGGGCCCAGGCCTGCGATGATGCCCTTCTTAGGGTCCACAATGGTGGCATAAACGGAGAAGAGCAAGGAGAAGGTGAGGACTATCTCCATGATTACGCCTTGGACTGCGTCCATGCCCGCAGCAAGAGCATGAATTGGGGTATCCTGTCATACATGTAAAATTTTAATTTCTCAGGTTAGAATTGTCCATACAGCACTTTATTTTATTTTACAAGCTCACATTTTTGTTAAAATCTTTCCACTGTAAATAAGACAGCCATTATAATCTTGCCTAGGTCTGAAGATAAATCAAGCTATTTCAAACAAGCTGGTGGAGCTTGTTAGATGAGGAGACACAAAGGAGCTAAGCTTAAACAATTTAGGCTTTCACAAATACAACCAAACAAAAAAAAAAACAACTCTGGCCCAACTTCAAAGCAAGGGTGCTTAGCCAACAAACCAGCCAGGCTTGAATGATCGTCGTGTGGTCAAGCCTGGATGAAGTTTGAGTCGCACCTTTTTACGATGAGTCGAGCCTAGGCACCCAGGCTTGGCTAAATAAATCCATCAGCTTAATGCTCAACAAAGTGCGATCTAAGCGAACACTCTGCGTTTGAGCCTGGCGCAGCGCAGGCCGTGTTTGCATCAGGCTTTCTATAATTATCTTAATCTAGTCCGCAAAGTTCAGCATATCCACGGCCGGAAGGAAGTCCGGCCAGAGGTCTACAAGATCGTATCCAGATTACTAATATCCAACACTGAATAACTTTACCAACTCATTCCGGTTGGAATCCTTGATTAAGGTAGGGATGGGATTGAATCTATTAAACAGAGCCTACCATAGAGCTGACTGCATATAATTTTTCTCGTGTTTTCTTTCTTTCAATAAGCTTTTTTTTGTGGCTAGTTTACCAATAAATACCTCCAAGAAGCTCAAGAATGGCTTGTTTGTTAACTGAACCTGGGCTTAAAGGTTCAAAACAAGCCTATAATCGAGTCAGGCCTCATGAGCATCTTGGTTGGTGCGCGGCCCTGGCCATTTAACGTGAGGGGATGCGGGTTATATGGGAGAACTTTGAGAGTTGGTCCGGCGCATGATCACTGACATGGATCTCCAAAGCAAGAAGGTGAGAGGGTGACTCTAACTCACCATTCCCCCGGTGAGGTACTTGAGGAGGATGCAAGCCAAGGCAGAGCCCAGCATCTGGGCGATGATGTAAAGCATAGACCGGATCAGGGTGATGTGACCGCCGACGGCGAGTCCCAGGGTCACCGCCGGGTTGAGGTGGCCGCCGGAGATGTGGAGCCCCGCCGATATCATCACCGCCACGACCAGCGCGTGCGCCACCGCCACGGCCGTCAAACCCATGATCGTGTCCGTCCCTCCAGCCATCTTCCCTGCCACGTCCACCACCTCAAAACCATTACCGATTAATCCCCGCTCGAAATCCAAAGTCCAGAACTATGGGTTTCGCAATTTGTACGTACCTGCGGTCATGGCGGCGCCGACACCGGCGAAGACGAAGAGGAAGGTCAGGACGACCTCGGCGAGGACGGCGCGGATGCAGTCCGGCTCGGCGGCCTCCTGCCGGCTTCCAAGCGCGATCTTCGCCATTTTTTCGCTCGGCAAGGGATGGTTTTTGCTTTTTGTCCGGCAAGGGGGACTGGTCGGCTTTAGGAAAGGGGATATATTGCTGATGTTTATATAGGCCGGGAAAAAGGGCGGTGGAGAGTGGACTTAGCGCGAGATTCCAGCAGCTCGAGGTGGGGTTGGCTCTCTCATCCCGAGGTGGCCAGCGATATGCGTTTGGATCGCATTTACTTAGATACCATCTCGATGGAGCATTTGGCTTGTGAAAGAGGCTGCTAATTGTTAAATTGCCGGCATTTCCACACTTTTAGCGGCAAATCACACTTAACACGGGTCTGACGTGCATTCAGTGCAAATGCTATCTCCGGAGGAATATTCCATAATTTATCGGCCACACTTTAATAGCAATCGATCCTCTATATATATATATATATATATATTATTTATTTTTTTTACAAAAAAATAAACAAGCCAGGACATTCGTCATTAATATATTTATTAAGCTTCGATATATACAAATATATATATATATATATTGATAAGATCATAACAATTTAATATTTTTTTTTATTTTTTTTCATGTTTATATACATTGCATGTGCAATAAAAGCTTGATGCAATTCTTTCAACTTCTAATCTTTTATGCTAGAGTTCAATTAGAAGGAAGCATTATTGGGATTATAGAATTATTCAGCCATCCTCGCATGCCGTATTTAATACCGTATTAGTGTTAGAAGGTATTAATTTAAAATTTATTTTCTTACCATTTTTTAGTTTTATTTTTATTCTTATCTTATAGACGTTGGTGTAGAAAAAGATTTTATCTATATCTATCTCATCTATAATAAGAATATATTCTATTATAGGCATAAAATTATCTTCTTATTTATATTGAATGATTCGTTGGTACACAAGAGCGCAAATAGGTTATTATTGAAAGTGAGTCAATGTGTTTCAATTTTTAGCTTATCCTAAACTATTTTTTTCTGATTATTTTTTAATTCTTATCTATACTATTATTATTGTTAGCATATATTCTTAAGTTATCGAAAATATTATTTGATGCTTTAATTTTTTTTGAACAATCAGCAAATAAAGCTAATGGGGTGATTAATCAAGGTGCTAATCATTTTTTTTTTTTTTTAAGTAGGTGGTGAGGTTTACCCAAGCTTGCATCCGTAGACTAATTTTGAAGAGTAATTTAATATATTTTTAAAAATTTAACTGCACGAATGATGGCTCAAATAACATCCTTCCATGTACCACACAGGGCTGTGGCTTCCTTTTTATTTTACCAAGAGCATAGTAAAATAAGTTATTATTATTCATGTTTGTTGGATATCTCATACCTATTTGTGACAATTCTTATTCTTTGAATAGAATGTCAAAATTACAGTCAACTCCATGAAAACGAAGCACTTTAGATCAAAATTTTTTAAGATTGAAATAAAGCAAACAAGGCACTAAATGGTATCTAAAACCCTCATATATTTGTATACTTTTCTGTCTTAATCAGGGTTTAAAATAATATATTATACTATGCATTATGTCGTTATTAAGGACCTCAACAAATCATTATCGATTTTTATAACAATTATAATGGTGAGAAATCCCGCTTGTATTTGAAATTCTAGTTAGGAATCCAAAATTTTATGGTTTTTTTTTTTTTTTTGTCCATGAATTGTTCTTTGTTATTTTTCAAATATTTCTAGAAAACAAATTCCAGCATATTTTTTTCTAGGCTAAACTATAGTTTTAACCCCTGAACTTAGGGGGTTGTGTCACTTTGGTTCCTGAACTTTAAAAAGTTGCAAACCCAATCCTATACTTCCATTTTTGTTTCCCTTTGATTCTTACCGTTAAACAGGGCAGACGTCGTTTGATTCTATCCTGCGTGGCAGCTGACATGGCATCCATCGTGGCGAAATAAAATAAAAATCCATTAAAGATCCGTTAACCCATTAAATGTTATCCAATAACCCATTAACCTCCTTCCCCCTCCCCCCTCAAACCCTTACCCATGAAACCCTTACCCTCCTTCCCCTCCCTCCCACCTCTCCCCCGCCCCCCCTTCCCAACCGCCGCACGAGTCCCGCCGTCAGCCGCTGTCCACCTCATCAAATTCCTCCTCTCATCCAAGAAGAAGGGACTCCCACCGAGCCCTCCTGCCCTTCCCTTCATTGGCTATCTCTATCTCTTGAAGAAGCCACTCCACCACACACTCGTCCACCTTGCCAACCGTCATGGTCCGATCCTCCTCTTCCGTTTTAGCTCCCACCCGGTCCTTGTTGTCTCCTCTGCTTCCGCCGCCGAGGAGTGCTTCACCACCAACGACATCACCTTTGCTAACCGCCCCAACCTGCCTTCGACGAAGTATTTGTCCAACAACTACACCACTCTCGTCACCGCCAGCTACAGGCCCCACTGGCGCAACCTCCGCCGCATTGCCACCATGGAGCTCCTCTCCACCCACCGCCTCCTCTCCTCCACCAACGTCCAAGCCGAAGAGGTTCGCGAAATGGCCCAACGGGTCTTCCTTGATTCCAAGGGAGGGACTGAGGGGTTCGTCAAGGTGGAGCTGAAGTCAAGGCTGTTCGACTTGGTGCTTAACATTCTGATGAGGATGATTGGGGGGAAGAGGTACAATGGCAACGACGTCGGGGTGTCGGAGGCCGAGGCGAGAGAATTTAGGGAGATGGTGGAGGAGGCCTTCTCATTGAGCGGAACTTCGAACCTCGGAGACTTCTTGCCGATGCTAAGGTGGGTGGATTATCAGGGAGTTAGGAAGAGATTGGTGAGGCTCTGGAATTGGAGGAATGTGTTCATGCAGAGACTGATAGATGAGCACAGGAAAGGGAATATAGAGATAAAAGAAGAGGAGAAGAAGATAAAGATCAACATGATTGGTGATTTGTTATCTCTGCAGAAGATTGACTCGGAGTACTACACCGACCAGACCATCAGAGCTCTCGGGGGGAGGCGAATGGCGGTGGGCTTCGAGATAAGGGAGGTGGACGGCGGGCAGTCGCGGCGGGACGTGTGCTGCAGTGGCGGAGGGAAAGAGGAGGAGGGGGAGGTGGGACGTGTGCTGCGGCGACGAGGGAGGGAGGAGGGGCTTCACAGGAGGAGAGGGAGGCGGACGGCGGCGGGCTCCAAGATGGGGGAGGTGGACGGCGACCGACGGCGGGACTCGTGCAGCGGTTGGGGAGGGGGAGCGGGGGAGAGGTGGGAGGGAGAGGAAGGAGGGTAAGGGTTTCATGGGTAAGGTTTTGAGGGGGGGAGAAGGTTAATGGGTTATTAGATAACATTTAATGGGTTAACAGGTCCTTAATGGATTTTTATTTTATTTCGTCATGGTGGATGCCATGTCAGCTGCCACGCAGGATAGAATTAAACGGCATCTATCCTGTTTAACGGTAAGGACCAAAGGAAAACAAAAATGGAAGTAAAGGATATGTTTTGTAACTTTTTAAAGTTCAGGGATCAAAGTGACACAATCCCCTAAGTTCAGAAGTTAAAACTGTAGTTTAGCCTTTTTTTTCTATTTATTATGTACCTCCCATCTCAGCAATCAAACACTGATATTTAGTGCACAATTTATTATTGAGAGGAATCATATCATCCCAGTGAATCGAATTCCTTCAAAGTAAACCACCGTTGTTCCCTGGAACAAAAAAATTTAAATTGCCCCACCTTCATCAACCTGGCAACATCATTACATCTGCAAGAGAGAATAAGGCGAGTTTCTAACTGAGAATATATGTATGGGTTTGGCACAAGGATAGCCAAGTAAAATGGCCTCGCTGTACCTAATGTCACCAACCACGCACGGACAAATTAAAGCTACTTTATTGGCCGATGCCTTCCTCCCTTTGCGTTCCGATGTCGAGGTGGACTTCGCTTTCCTGGCTCTCTCTCTCTTCAAACTTTGATGTGGCATTATGATTGATCCAGCACCTTGGCATGTAGGCCTCGAGTGGAACTTCTGACTTTGAAATAGTAGTTTAGAAAGCAAAAGAAAGGAACTGGAATGCAATTCACAAATGTCCTCAACAACTCACATGCTGACAGCTAGGCCATATGGATGAGAAGGGAAAAAAAGACCTTTATCTTTTCCTCCATCAAGGCAAGGGGATCAGGAAAATCATTCTCCCTTGTGCAGATGAAATTTAGAAATGGTGCTTTAGGTGCGAACATTATGATTCTCTTTTTAACTCTTTTATTTTTCATAATCATCATCATTTAAAGCTTAGATAAAGGTTAAAATAGTTGTAAAAAATAGAAAAGACTGGTGTAAAAAGAGAACTAGCGTTTAAAGTGCCACACCTAAGTTTCATTCATCTCCTCTCTTTGCTCACCAAGCAATTAATACCATCATGCGTTTGTCTCCATTATGAAGGCTGGTGCATTACAATATCATAGAAGGGGTGTGCAAATAGATGGCCACTTCCTTTGGTGGTGCGGCGTTGCTTGAAATGAGAAGAGAGAGAAATAGGGAAGGTGCTTTCTGTCTAGAAAACGTTAGTTTATCATGAGTAGGAGGGCCCTTGTAGCCGTGGACGGAGGGGTACTTGTGAAACCTTGATGGGTGATAGTGGTATAGTATTGGCAATTTACACGACATAATTGGTAGTGAATACTGATACACCTGGATGTCCCAAATCGCCTTTAGAAATCACTTGATGCACAGCAAGAACACCAGGGTGGAGGAGATGCGACCAAGGTAGCAGGATCCTGTTTTCTAAGAATGACTCTTGGTTTACTGGTTACCCTTGTGAAACCTCTCATGAAATTAATCTCTTAACGCCTCCATCATCACCAAAGTCAACGATAGTCGGACATGGAGTATATATATTTTTTGATTAAGTTATTGATTGCTGCTCTGTGATCTTTGTTTTTTTTTTTTAGGTTATGGGATCGATTGAGGGTTTTCTGCTAGTCATCTGTTTCGTTTGACAGACGTAATGCGACGAGACTATGCCACCTTTTGTATGACATTGAAAAATAACAGCGTTGTAATTCTATTGAACACGTTGAATATTTTTTAGCTGAACTAAAGAGTTAATTAATAAATTGTCGTTTTACCAATATCAGTAGAAAAAAATGTGAGGCAAAAGTTGCTGTTTCACCATAAAATATCTGTAATTGCTCTACGTATGTGCATGGTAAAAGACCGTCTGCTCAAGTGTTATCATGGCTATTGTAACATCGATGAACATTTTTAATGCATTATATGAGAAGAAGTTTGGCCACCTTACAGTAAATTCCTGAATCATTCTGCATCATCTATATCTAAGTAAATAATATATAGTTTAGATAATTTTATTTGTTTTTCTCAGTTGAATATTTGAATACATATTGAATTCAATTCTTGTATCCATGTTATGCTGTAATTCTCAGCCATCCTCTGGTACAGCACCAATCATGAGAGGTGGAGTCAGTAAACGACAAAAGATGCGTCAGTGGATATACGGCGGATCTTTCGCTTGGTGGTCGGAGGCCAGCGATCGGAATGAATTACAATGGCATGGCATAAAGTGAGCACGCCAAATTTTTTCTCGTTTCTTGGGTACTCTCCGGTGGAATTGACCCATTCGTTCTCGTGACCGTCCTGCTGACGGAGGTGGCGCCAAAGCCGTCCTATCGATGGAGGTGGTGCCAAAAATTATCCATTAAGTCGCTAACCAGTGGGACACTAAAGATATGATTAGAGATCGATCATGGATTCAACGGCGGAAAACATATTGTTTATGTGAAGTTGAGGCCAAAAGTAGAGCTGGCACCGCAGACAAATCGTACAGTTTTATTATGGTTGCTAGCATGGAAGGAAGGTGGCTTTATTGTTATTATAGCACCATTGGTGACGTCTTCTTCACTCTACTCTGAATTATTGACCATTGGATCGCATTAAGAATTCTTCAAATCTTCTCCATTCACATACGCTGAGGATTAAAATAGCAACCGAAGTAAGAAATAAGATAACCCAATATTAACTATTTGGCAGAAGTTTGAGAAAATGGACTGGAAATGTTCAGAGGAGAAGAGGTTTCGCCTCCTCTGCGTTCGTCACTTCATTTGCAAGTTATAAAATCATGTAGACATCAATTATAATAATTGAGCCATCATCATGCATTATGAGCACCATATATATAAACATTTGGATTATTAGTTGGAGTTGGGCCCGTTCGATTAAGTCAAGTGGGTGCCGAAAGTCTACGCATCTTCATAAAAGGCTGAAGGGATGGAGTCAAATGTGACAATCCACGGAAGAAACAAGCACAAAAAAAACAGACATGTCCGTTTTATACAAGTCGCACAAAAGATGATTGATGGGTGCAAGGAATGACAGCTAAAGCTAGGGGTTGGCAGCAAAGGTGGGAGAGAGAGACTAAGCGGAGCCCCATAAATACTCTTGATCCCCGTAGAGCGGTTCTTCGGTTCCTGCCATAAAGATACGGTCATAGACAAACGAGGCAAGGAGACTCCCGACCAGTGGCCCGACCCAATAGACCCAGTGGTTGGTCCAGGTCTGGGTGGCGAGGGCAGGCCCAAAGGACCGAGCTGGATTCATGGATGCACCGGTGAAGGCCCCGCACGCTAAAATATTGGCCCCCACCGCGAGCCCAACAAAAAGAGGGCCCAGACCTGCTACAATGCCCTTCCTTGGGTCCACAATGGTGGCGTAAACGCAGAAGAGGAAGGAGAAGGTGAGCACCATCTCCATTATCACACCTTGGACCGCCACCACACCAGCAGCAAGAGAATGAATCGGCGGATCCTGTCATACATTATAAAATATTTCCACTTAAAAGCGTAAACTAAACCAAGAAGAGTTCGGATGCCACTGTCAATATTGTGAATAAGGCTCTCGTTTGTATTGAAACCTTTTTCAATTTCAAGTAGAACAACTCAACTAATTCATATTCCTAATTAAAATGTTGGTTGAAATAGGCAGCAAATCACGAAAGTATATTTGCTAAATAAAAACAAAAATTATTTTTTTATTTTATTTTTTTATTTCGTTATGAATAATAATTGTTTAAAAGATAGTTGAAAAAATTGTAGAATGCCATGTTTATAAAATTTCTAGTTTTTATTTTTTATTCTTTAGATAGAAAATAGGGTACATTTTTAAGCTAGTTTGGAATTGTATCTTTTGAAAAATTATTTTCATTTAAGTCAATCAAATGCATTTTGATTAGTGTTATAAAAAGAAAAAAAAAAAAATCAAACACACCCTCGACCTAGCAGAATAATGAAGATGGTTTTTTTAATAAAAAAGGACACGGTATAAAACAATATATCAAACGATAAAACGTAAATGAAATATGGCATGCGTTACGGTCAAATCAAGAGTCCGGAAGCAATTTGATGGATCCAAGATGCATTCGTGAACGCTCGTGCCTCGTGTGAGATTTTTTTTTTTTTTTGTTTTTTCTTTAGCGGAAAATATAACTTAGTCATCAGGGTAGCCAACGATTGCTACTGTTTTGGGTTCTGTTGTGCAAATAGGACTCGCTACTGCTGCAAAAAGGACCAACTTATTCATCGCATGGTTTGATAATAAACTCAATCGAGGTCCGGTGAATGGACCAAACTATTCATCAACTACTTAAGGGTGACAAAATCTCTTCACCTGATTAAATAATAGATCAGGTTCAAGCATCTTTTAAAGCCGGACTCCAAGTAGGCTAAGCTTGAGCAATTAAGCTAGAACTTCCGGGCTTTGCTTAGTTGATTTATTACTTGGCTAGCCCAAATTTACCTGAGAAATTGTTGCCTGTGGCTAGGTGCACACTGGAAAGCTTGTCATAAATTTGGCGTTGCGAACCACCTCAATAGAGAATAAGTTTTGAATTAATAGAAAACACAGGTGAATTTGTTAAAAGCTAATAAAAATTTGAAAAATAAAAAAAATATAACTAAAACATAAGAGAGAGATTCTTTATTTTGCTTGCCAATTTATACCATAAATATTCTTCCACTTTCTTATTGTTTCTCACTTAAAAAAAAAAAAAAAAGAAGAAAGATATGAAAAAATTTAGACTATTTTTGAAAACTCAACTTGATAAAAATACATAAAAATATACCCCAAATCAAATCATATTTGCAGGACTAAAGTTTTAGATTGCTTTTGAAAATCCTATAGGATAAAAGTATGACATTTTCTTCCAAATAAAATCCTATTATTCAAGAAATATTTTTTAATAAATAATTATGTATATATATATATATACATAATATAATTAAATTTTATTTTTTCTCAAAAATATATTACATCCGTTTTGTTGCTAAATAAGTGGAAAGGAAGTAAGAATGAAAAATAATATCAAAAAATAAAATAAAATGAACAATACATGGCATCATTAGTTTGTAGCATAAGAACTTTTAAGTTCATCAGAAGTAATCAGTAAAATTTATGCAAAATTCGAGAGCAATTAAATGGTTCTAGATTGATTTTTATGAAGATAATGCAAAGGATTGTTTGAACAAGAAAAATCAAGAATATTTTAAAGAATATTATTAATAGGTCAAGTCAGGCTTGTTTTAAGATTTCAACAAGTAACCTATGCCCTCTATCTTCTTCTTCTTTTTTTTTTTTTTTTTTTTTTTTTAATTTGACAGTATACCCATGTCATCTATAGGTGGAGCCTGACATAAATCAAATTGATAACTCCACCGATAATTAGTGCGCACGGCACGGCCAACTTATTATTGCTTCTGAGGCTAAAAGATAATATTCCAGTGGAAATTGAGGTTATCTACCATTTACTTTGGTTCTCAACAGTCATCTCGCATGTAGTGCTGCGCTGTAACTGGGATAAAACTAGCCATCAAGCGTGCGTGCGTGCGTGCGAGAGGGAAGGGGGAATGTAAGCGATGACACTTCTCACCATTCCTCCCGAGATGAACTTGAGGAGGAGACAAGCCGACGACGAGCCGAGCAGCTGGGCGGTGACGTAAAGGGTAGACCGGACGAGGGTGATGTGACCCCCCACGGCCATCCCCACCGTCACCGCTGGGTTCAGATGGCCGCCGGAGATGTGGAGCCCCGCCGCTATCATCACCGCCACCACCAGCGCGTTCGTCATCGCCACCGCCATCAGCCCCAGAATGGCGTCCTTCCCTCCCGCCATCCTTTCTGCCACGCTCACCACCGCATAAAGGCCGCAATTTTAGCCCTTAATCAAAACGTAGCCATCGATTTCGAAACCGTCAGCTTTGATATCGTCGCTAACGTACGTACCTGCGGTCATGGCAGCTCCGACACCGACAAAGACGAGGATGAAGGTGAGGATGACCTCAGCGAGGACGGCGCGGATGCAGTCCGGCTCCATGGCCTCCTCCCGGCTTCCCACCGCTATCTTCGACCTCATTTTTCCGGGCAATGAGTTGTTTTCCCCGACGAACAGGGCTGATCGGCCGTGGGAGATATTGTGGCTGGTGTTTATGTAGACGAAGACCGGAGTGGTTGCGTCTCTCTCGAATGCCGACAAGGGCGGGGGTGTGGTGTGCTTTTCTTACTCTAACTGCCCCTCGGTCCAAATTGTCAGTGAAAACCTATCGGATTGCCTCAGTGGTATATTGAGGTAACTATTTCGTCAGATAAAAATCGTTTATATTAAGAAGCCTTGGGCAAAGTCTTGGCCAATGCTGCCAAGCGGTTTACCTTTCAATACCGGGAAACTGTGACCATATTGATCATATATCATTTTCAAAATTGATATCGGAAATCTTGAGATAACTATCTCTCTAATGCTCTAAAAAAAATATTTAAAATTTACTTATCATATCATCCATATGGTACCGATGGAATGATAAAAATTTAAACTTTTTTTTAAAAAAAAATTATATTTACATCTTTCATCCTACACAAAATTGTAGCTAGCTTTACTACGTGAAGCAATCTCTACCTTAGTGAGTGATAGAATACTTATAAAAATTTTTCAACTCTTGTTTTTTCTATTTTTTCATTTTTTTTCTTATAATCTCTTATAATTTTAATCAAATTTTAATGGTAATCACTCTCAAAAAAAAAAAAAAAAAAAAATCATTCATATGGTCCGAAGTATTTATGCATTCCATGCTATGGAAGTATCTGTTATCATATGATCCTGTATGGCTGGAATGGAATTGTGGTTGGCTTGGCATCACATTTTTCTCCAGGTTAAAATTCGTCATACTTGTATAGCATAATTGCTTATGATGAATAGGCCTAATGTCCAAGTTTTGTGGAATAGGAGGGTCCTGCTTCATGATTTGATGATACATAGATGGTGAGCGATTTATGGTTGGACTTCTTAGTTCAACTCCGAGGAGGTTAGGATGAAGTATGGTTGAAATTGATCCAAAGAGGCGACTCAAAGACAGGTGGCTTGCTCAGCACCTTAGTAACTAAATTCATGCTAATAATTTGTTGTGATAAAATATTGAATTAATATTTTCTCACTTTATCAATATTTGTACCATAGTTTATAGTTAAATAATTTGAATGGTGATACCCTGAGACTTCATCAAATTGCAACCAAGTAGGCTCCATGACTCTAAGATCACACAAATGAAGGCCAATGAAATAGAAAAAGATGAAAATGAGATTAATTAAATAAAAAGTTGATTTAGAGAAAATTTCGTTGTGTAATCTTTAATAATTTAAGCTTTGATATAATATCAGCTAACCATTATATACTACAGCAACAACAATGAGATCTCAATTTCAAACTAATTGAGTCAGTTATATGTATTCTTTTTCTTCATCTAATTTGATTTTGAAAGTTAATAATCTAACTGACGGCTATATCCATCAAACAAAAAAAAAAAGAAAATCTTAAGTTGTTAGAAACTAAATTATTAAAGTTTTTTTCACAAATTACATTCAATAATTTACTGATATTATACATAATTTTTAGCATTATTCATAAATTGATCCAGAAAATATCAATTTTTTCTTTTGCAGCAAGCAATCTGTTAGATTTTTTGGAAAAATTAGTTTGCAAGATAGAATGATGCAAATTTCTTTGCTAATATGAGATTTATTTCTTTTCCCCTATAGTTACAAGGGCGATCAAATAAAATAGCTACATCGAGCCTCTTGCCATCAACTACAGATAAAGCTACTTTAGTGGTCTATGCCCATGAACCTACTACTACCTGACCTGTGTAAACTTTTCTCTCCTTATTTGTACCCATAGATCAAGCAATGGTTTTAAACTACAAGTTGATCTTTTGATATTTAAATTGTAGCTTGAAAACGAGAGAGTTTGTCATCGATCCATGAGTGGATCTTCTGATATTTAAAAAGTAGCTTGAAAATGAAAAAGAGTTCAATACCAATCCTTCATGGCTACTGTTACCAAATAGCGTCAAATCCTATATTACTAATATTAAACATTTATATACTTTTTTTACCTGGCATAGCCAGGTATGTTGCTATTTATAGAGTTCTTCTTTAACATTCCAAATTAAGCTGCAAAATTATCCATAATAAAAAGAAATTTTTATAAACAATTAGCTTGCTTTCTTCAGCCAAATTAGATTTTTGTTTACAGTTTCACTTATACAACCAATGGAAGCATTTATACAAAAGATCTATATTGTCTTTCAAAAACTGATCTTTTCATTTCCTACATAGGATCTGACCATAGTTTTCTATACTCATCCATGCAAACTTAAATATCAAATTCAATGCCCACACCTAAAAGTTATAAACTTTCACTCTTTAATATAATTAATATTGAATAGGATAATCTTTTAGCTTTTCAAAACTAGCTTATCAATTATGAAATATTTTTTTAATAGAAATATAATTTTAAAATTTTTAACATTAATTTGAAAATATGATATTATTTTTTAGTTTTCGATGTTATGTGATTGTACACAAAAACCATTTGTACGAGAGCGAAGTTTTGAGGAGAGAGAACACCTACTCCTTTTTAACCTTAGGTTTTGGACTTGAACCAAGAGATTCAATTTCTTAGCGTCATCACATATCACACAAGCTTCTTGATTGGATGAGCACCGTATGATATTTATATGAGAATTAATATTACTATAGAATTTGAAAAGATCCATCCAATCAACTCGCATGACATATCAAGGATTGTAATTAAAAGTAGATCTTTTATGTTTGTGTTACCAAGATCTTAAATTCTATCAACGGGATATGTTGATTTTTTCATAGAATAAAATATTTTGCCATCTACTCTCATCTTATCTTGATGATAAAAGATAGTTCAAGACATGCCAATTGAGATACTAAAACGATGATAAGATGCTTCCATTCCAATGTTTGGAATGGCAACTTATTTTAGTATCTCATAGAACTTCCCGCTAGATTCTAAGGTCATGCATATTGCTAAAGCATTAGGTAAAGCAAAATTCTTTGTGCACCGCGTGCGGTGCAGAAAATCCCCGCTGGCCTGCACCGTACGCTCTCATTCGTCCACGTGGAGGCAACGTGGCAGGGCACCGCATGTCAGGGACGGAACGTTAACTTTCTCGAATGAATTTTCGACTTCTGCGCCGCACCGAACCAGTTGTCTCTTCAAATAAAGAAAAAGTCAATTATGCCCTCTTCTCTTCATACAGAAGTTGCCGCAGTTTGCATTTCTGCTGCAAATGCCAAAAAAAAGCTAGATATTTTTTGTTGATGCTGAAAAGTTTGGCCAGTAGTGATTTCTTATTTCCAATGGAACATAAGGGTTTCGTGTTCAGACGCAAACGAAGAACTCGACGGCAACGCAAGGAGGAAATTCAGTTGCCAGAAGCTTCAACTGCAATAGTTGTTTACACGGAAGAGGATGACACCCGTTCAAAATCCGAAAGAAAAGAAGTTATCGAACCAGAAGAAGGTAAATAAATTATACATTTTGTTGTAATATTCATGCCTTAAAGAAGGACATCATAACATTTCTAAAAAATCCATTTAAGACACACATTCAGAGGATTATGACACCCTAGTTAAAATTTTATGACACCCTAGTTAAAAATTTATGACACCTTAGTTAAAAAATTATGACATCCCTGTACAGAACGAGGAACTTTTCAAATCATCCATTCCTTAAGTTCCTTCTATCATCCGTGGCTCCCAGAATATGGTTCATGACATAGTTGAATGGCTCCCAGAATATGGTTCATGACATAGTTGAACATGATAGTATAATTCAAGCCGAACAAAATTATGACACCCTAATTAAAAAATTATGACACCCTAATTAAAAAATTATGACATCCCTGCATAGAACGAGGAACTTAAGGAATCATCCATTTCTTAAGTTTCTTCTATCATCCGTGGCCTGAATTATGACTCCCAGAATATGGTTTATGACACGGCTGAACATGATAGTATAATTCAAGCCAAACAGAATTATGATATCCTAGTTATAAATTTATGACACCATAGTTAAAAAATTATGACATCCCTGCACAGAACGAGAAACTTAAGAAATCACTCATTCCTTAAGTTCCTTTTATCATCCGCGGCCTGAATTATAACTCCTAGAATGACAATAGTTTTATGTGACATTTTGTCTAGAGAAAATTAATAATTGCACTTTGCATTGGCTAAAATATGTCACTCAGAGTATGATAATACGTCCAGAAGATAAAAAATTTCTGAACATATAATGTTTCAGCTTATGACACCCCTTCACAAAATTTATGACACCCTAGTTCAAAAATTATGACACCCTAGCATAAAGTCGTAAACTAGATGTTTTGATCCTCCATACCAGGAGTTCTTCACTATCAATTATCTAAATATGATATCCACAGTCTAATAATACGGTTCTGAGATAGGTTGAACTGAAAATATGAGATATATATCTTTATCTTGGTATAAAATAAAAATTGAGGGTTTTAATCCTCCGTGCCAGGACTTTTCAACTATGCATTGGCTAAAATATGTCACCCAGAATGTGATAATACATTCAGGAGATAAAAAATTTCTGAACATATGATGTTTCAGCTTATGACACCCTAGTTCAAAATTTATGACACCCTAGCATTAAACCGTAAACTATATGTTTTGATCCTCCATATCAAAAGTCTTCACTATCAATTGTCTAAATATGATATCCACAGTCTAATAATATAGTTCTGAGATAGATTGAACTGAAAATATGAGATATATATCTTTATCTCGGCATAAAATAAAACTTGAGGGTTTTAATCCTCCGTGCTAGGATTTTTCAATCATTCATTGGCTAAAATATGTCACCCACGGTGTGATAATACATTCAGAAGATAAAAAATTTCTGAACATATAATGTTTCAGCTTATGACACCCTAGTTAAAAATTTATGATACCCTAGTTCAAAAATTATGACACAATGGCTTAAAGCCATAAACTAGATATTTTGATATAAGTACTAGGAGTTCTTCACTATCAATTATCTAAATATGATATCCACAGTCTATTAATAAGGTTCTGAGATAGGTTGAACTAAAAATATGAGATATATATCTTTATCTTGGTATAAAATAAAAATTAAGGGTTTTAATTCTCCATGCCAGGACTTTTTAACTATGCATTGCCTAAAATATATCATCCAGAGTGTGATAATACATCTAGGAGATATAAGTACCAGGAGTTCTTCACTATCAATTATCTAAATATAATATCCATAGTCTAATAATAAGGTTCTGAGATAGGTTGAACTAAAAATATGAGATATATATCTTTATCTCGGTATAAAATAAAAATTAAGGGTTTTAATCCTTTGCGCCAGAACTTTTCAACTATACATTGCCTAAAATATGTCACCCAGAGCGTGATAATACATCCAGGAGATAAAAAATTTCTGAACATATGATGTTTCAGCTTATGACATCCCTTCACAAAATTTATGACATCCTGGTTCAAAAATTATGACACCCTAGCATAAAGCCGAAAAACTGAATATTTTGATACTCCTATTAGGACTCCCCATTATTTGTTCAGCCAAAATATAACTTACAGGATATAATAATACGATACATTGATAACTTGACCTCAAAATATAAAAATTAAATTTATGACACCCTAGTTCAAAAATTATGACATCCATTCATAAAAATTATAATACCCAGGCATAAAACAGAAAATTAGACTTATGACACCCTAAAATATGTTTTCATTGAAGAAAGCTGACACTTCTGATATTCAGAATGTGACTGACCCTAATAATTTATAACATTCTGAGGTATTATATAGTTTATTACTGCATTAAATTCATCTAACTATCAAAACAGTTGATGTAATAAAGGATCTATGAAAAAAATTATAAACAACATTCTATAAAGAATTTTTTACTTCCTGTTGGGGATGACATTATGACCCAGAGCACTTTTCAAAGTGAGAAAGAATTTTATATCAACATCTAAAAACTAATTTCTTATTTTCCACTATTAGAGCACTTTTCAAAGCAAAGAAGAATCTTGCTTCAACCTCGGATTAAAAGATTATAATCCGACTTCTAGAGCAGTATTAAGAGCACGGAAGAATCTTGCTTCAGAGCAGTATTCAGAAGAACGAGAAATTTTGCCAGAAGTTGCCGAAGAATGAGAGAAACCCAAGTATCAGGAGGGAAAAGCATGGTGGAGGGAAAGGGTAATTTAGTCTATTCATAAATTTTAAAAAATACTGATCATATATTAATGCATGTCATGCTCAACAGACCCCCGCCACTTAACGTCCTGTCCCTCTTCAGAGATGGCGCTCCATGTGGACGAATGAGAGCGTGCGGTGCAGGCCAGCGGGGATTTTCTGTACCGCACGCGGTGCACAAAGAATTTCGCTTAGGTAAAACAAGTTTTCCCATTTAAGTTGGTTGTGATGAACATTCTTGAGTTGAGTTGGAAGGAAGTTTCAGCATTAGAGATTTTCAAATTTTAAATTTTGGAATTTGAAATTCATATTATATCTCACGCACAAGAAATAATGTTAGTCATGTGCCTCCAATCCTCTCAATCAAGGGATATTTCTAACCAATTGTATATTTCGTGTATGCATGGTCTCCAATCTCTTTGATCAAGGGATGCTTTAAACACATTTAATCAAGAGAGCTCAAGAGGATCTTGATTCCTTTTGCTATGCTCTCAACTTAGATCTTTGATCCCAGATGGCAATCCATGATTTGATGCAATAGATGTGAGTGCCACATCCTCGTGGGGCTATAAAATGGGAAGTAGATTTTTTTTAAAAAAATTAAGAATATTTTCCCCTCCGGGGATCTTGCAGTTCAAGGATGGTGCACCCTTGCTTGACGCTTGCAAGGCGTCATCTCTCAGGTGTATTGGTCTCCATTTGAGATCTCGTTAGGGGACGTTAAGCTTGATCCATGCACGTATCTAAGCTAAGATCAAGGAGGGGTGAGGGAGGATCCGTTCTCCTCTATCTTTTCCTCTGCACTTCATCCTAAGCTGTGGTCTCTGTCATGAAGATTAGGCGACAATAATATTGAAGATTCATGTACAAACAAGCTACGACAATTTGTTTGAAAAGTTATGAGGGAACTGCTGAAGATATTTTCCGGATGGGAGATGTTCGTTAGATTTTTAATCACGTAACCACAGATGTAATCCTGTTGTGGCACCGTGATAGCTCTACGCGTCTCAAGACTTTAATGGGTGAGACGCATTCCCGGATATTTCTCAAGTTTGAATCATATTAGCTAGGCTTAGTAACAGCAGTTTGATTCGTTAAAAGCGGTGCGGCATGCGCCAACTCAATGCTCAAGTTACGTGGTCGCATGCTGCGAGAATATTGTTGAGAGCATGCAGGCACTGATGAGAGAATCCATGATTCCTCGCATGTTGCTCAGAAGGCAGCCTCCCACGCGAGCAACAGTATCTCCAGGTAAGAATAATGCTGAGAAAAATATGCCTGCAACCTCTTGAAAGCTCTCATAGGCCCGGGGTACATAAGAAAATCAGCTAAACCACAAAATCTATTCCAACCATTATTTTGATTTAGTTTGAATCAATTTCTTTTTTTTTAATTCTCTATTTAGTTTCTATTTAAAAATTTCTGAAAACAAAAAATTATATTCGATTTTGATTTAGACTTCTCTTTTTTTTTTAAAAAAAAGTATAAATCAAACTAAATTATGCATATATATATATATATATATATATGATATGGCTTTTGTTGATGTTGATTTCTGACTTAGCACATTAATTGATAGGATTTTATTTGAAAAAAAAAATCTTAAAACTCAGTTTTTGCTTCAAGAGATATTCTAAGAATGAAAATCTTTACCAAGAAATCAAGAATCAGCCTCCAAAAACTCAAGAGAGAAATAAAGATTATCTGAAAATACCTCCTAAAAACATTAGAAGACCCAAGGTTTCTTCATTAAGGATCTCTCTAAAGTTTAAGTTTGTCTCTTTCAATAGAAAAAATGAGAGAGTAGAAAAAGAGAGAGAGAGAGAGAGAGAGAGAGAGAGACTTAAGAGGAAACCTTACTATTCCTATTAGCCTTTTTAAAAGTTTTTGATGAGGCATTTATAGGCATTGATAATGAGTTAATCATTCGAACTTGAGATTAGTCCTTAAAATTGAATAACTTATGATTCTCTTGTAAATTTTGAATGAATCATTTTGATTTTGCTCAACTAAAGTCGGTTATGATTTGATCGATAAAATATTTATGCATGTATATGTATCTTCGCTATAATTTCGTACACGTGTCTTCATCAAATTAACTTATAAAAATTTCATATCATCGGTTTTTATTTCTACTAAGTTAAAATTTAGGTACTATAGGCATGTATAAATAATTGAGCCATGTGAAAATTATGTTCTATTTCATTATAAATAACTAAATTACCATTTAACCAAGTAGATATAAAAAAAATTAAAAAATCGAATGTAAAAAAGAAATTTGGTTTAATTTGTCTTTCGGTCTAGTTTTGATTTTAAGAAATCAATTTAATTAATTTAACTCTAAAAATATCTTCAAATCGATTTAATTCAATCTATGTACGCCCCTAAATAATCATGTTTTACAAGAAAAATTTCTCTACAAAACATCATAAATACTATCTGGAAGGGTTGAATATTGATATGTTTGGACTAGAAATTGCGTGATGAATTAAAATACTCCATGATAATAAAAATAACAACAATATTGTCCAAATCATTATTCACTGCATGCAAAAAAATGCTGTGTGTTTTTAAGTGAATCAGCGTCTTAGAAGCAAAGTTTGAGGTGAAAAGTAGACGTTTTGAAAAAAATATTTTACATCCTTCCCTCTTGCTCATCTTTCACATATCGATAGTCACTATTTATGTCATGACAAAGCATTATAACATGAAATAATCTGTCATTATCTTTCTTTTCTTTTTTTTTCTTTTTTTTTTCCGGTGCTCTTCATTACGTGCATAGCGTCATGAATGGGTCCCAACCAGTTGCAACCGTTAAACATAGGTTTCAACGGCCATAATCCAAACAGCGTTTGCGTCGAGGGAAAGGCGCGGGTCCCACGGCCATACCCTTGCGCTTCGAAACGCGTCGAACGCGGTACCGTTCACTGGACGGCCGTGGTCCCTGCGGCCAGGATAAAATTACCGCGCCGAGACGAAAATAGCTGACCGTTGGTACCGGGTGCACCAGGGTCCGTCACATCACAGCCAACTTTTTCCGATCTCTTCGATATTTCTCAAACGAAATTGGACCCATTCGCCCGTTGGGACCGTCCGGAGAACAGGCGCTACCAGTTGATGGTGGTGGTAATAGAACTGTGTTGACGGGTTGATAAGGTTTCAGTGATCCAGAGCAGGCGTCTCGCAGTCCTTCATCAGATGGGGCACTTTGAACATAATATATTTGAAGCAAGGATTAAACCTTAGAGCGCCTGGTCCCCCTAAAATCACACAGCTCCAGGTGATCATAGCGTGCAGTTACACTTTAGAATTACTGTAACAAAAATGTCTATTGATGTTACATAAGTATAACATCTAAAAAATAAAAAAAATAAAAAATATATATTATATGCTTATAACTCAAGTTTACTTGCTATCAATTAGTTTTCACTCAAATTTTTGAGCCAGATAATTCTGACCTATTAATGAATTAAGTGGGCTAATAGATGAGCTTAGGATATTATAAATGGTATTAGAATCGATTCGAGTATGCGAAAGTTGTTGGGCATAAGGAAAGGACTACTAATGAAACGATAATAGAGTTCCACTATGGTGTGACACCACTCTTGCAGCACTAACGATTCATCTTAATGGTAGATTCTGATTATAACTTATAGCATGCGATGAGGACGTCGCATTATAAGGAGAGAAAATTGTAACACCCAAAAAATAGTCCTATATTAGATTAAAAAAAATATTATGTGCTTATAATTCAAGTACACTTGCTTTCCATTAACTTTCACTCAAATTTTTGGATTACATGATTTCATTCGGCTAACAGAATTAATTGATCCAGCAGATGGGATTGGGGCATTAGAATGATGTTGGTCTTGCTCGTTATATGAATTCAAATTCTATTTCAACTCTTATACCCCAAAAGATGTGAGAACTTGATATGCATGCATGGCCTAATTGACTACTGCATGCATGTTATGTTCAGAAACACATTGAGTTGGGCTTATAACTTTTAAGCCAAATCAATATAAGACTTGGCCATGTAAAACTCATATTTCATATTATGTTTGAGTTTTGATTTGGCTAACTCATCAAAATACTCCAAACTTGCTCCAAGTTGTTTAACTTAATCATATCAATACAGACCATGTAGATACCATCTTTGTTAAAATTTTACCCAAACCAAATCATTGCATGGTGCCTTTTAATATATTTAGTAAGAAAATATGATAAAACAAATGGATCGGAGATTTTACTCCTCACCCATACCAAAATGCCATCCTCGGTTCTATGATTAACGTTTATCCATTTTTTTTTTTCAATTCCCATGATTTAGAAGATTTTGCTAATTATCCCTAATACTTTTTGATAAAAAAAAAATAATAGATGATAGCATGTCCATAGTCATTGGTTCTATTCAATTTTATTCTAATTATAAAATTTTATATTAATCATAACTAGTATATATATATATATATATATATATATATAAAGAGAGAGAGAGAGAGAGAGAAATAGGCTTACTTATATTTGAAGATAGTTAAAATTAGATTCGATTATTTCAAGCATTTGAAGTTTTAAATTATAATTTTCTTTTTATCATGTCAAATACTTTTGGTGCTCCTGTCATGAAATTGAACCTCGCACCAGTTGCCTCATTTCTTTCTAGTTATAAGGAGACAAATAAAGGTCCTGAAAATGTTACGCTATCTTGATCACGGTGTCCTCTAATCCTCTCTCTCTATCTCTCTCTCTCATGTTTTCAGAACTCACCAATCCTCCCATTCCCATAACTCCCTGGCGCTAAACTCGCCAATGACACGATCCCAGCTAAGTTCAGCTTAATTTTTCATTTCAGTCACGTAAGGCCCAGAAATCTTGGTCCACATCGAATCCCTCGTGAGCCAGACCAGAAGCATCTCAACTTTTTATTGCGAACGGTTGGATTCTCCACTATGAAATTATGTAAACATTTACTTTTAACCCTCAAACTTTTACTCAAAAACTATTTTGATCCAAACTTTTAACCATCATCATTATTTGCTATAATATTGCATTCCAAAAACCTCATTACATTGATTCAATGAAAACTAATGGTGACCTATAATCCCTTTACAAGCATTAATGGGAGCTCAATATGTTGGTATTGTTTGCATATCAACTATTTTATTAATTTCAAATAATTTTTTATTTTATAATATTAAAAATATAATATTTAAAAAAAATATGAGATATTAAATTAAAATAATTAAAATTTAAGAATTAAAATAAAAATATGTGGAAGTTTGAAGGCTAAAAATATATTTTCGCTTTAAAATTATAATACGGATGCAGAGTGGATAGACGGTTTCCCTACGAGTTTTTTGTCTCGCTATTTTTTTCAGTTTTTGAAAACAGGGTTTATGTCAAAATGATGCCATACGTGCCGAGCACGTGCGGAATTCTAGCATAGATTTTAAGCAGCGGGAGCGCCAACCGATGGTTGGGGAGCGAGAGAGCGAGATGGCAAGGTCTATCCCCATTACCACCTCCTCCACCGCCACCACCACCGCCTCCTCCTCATCTTTCCGCTCGCTTCCGCTCTCCGGCTTCGCACCCCGCGCTCGGTTCTGCCTCTCCACCAACCCTTCTCGCCGGCTCGCCCTCCTCCAGCTTGGCAGCGGTGAGCCCTTCATCCTCACAACAGAATCGTGTCTCACTATGATAAACCCTAGGTCTTCTGAAATAAACTTCGAATCACGTTTGTAAAAAGCTATCGAAAAAATTGTTGTTTGATTTGACGACTTCCACCTCCAGTGCACAATTTACATCACAATTATAAGAAATTCAGAACATCATTGGTGTCACGCACTGTTTTTTATTATTATTTGTATAATCAAAGTACGGCGGCTTCTAGATGTCTCATGTACTCGTAGATGGTCATTATTTACTTGCGTCCAGGATTTCTTAGAGGCAAGGATGAGTCATTGGTTTTATTTTTAAGATGGGTTGCGTTCATCCAAAGCCTTTGGTATGAATTCAATATGAGAGGTTTGAATCTTGGTGTTGCAGTGATTAAATTTTATGGTAATTTTGTCATTCTTTTTATATCACCGAACCGTATTGGTATGTCCAAGCACTAAAAAACCCTAAGGAAATATGCTAGACTTTATTCTAAAAAATACAACTTTCAATAAAAAATGATATTAAAAAATCATCCTTAAAATGTAACATATCATTTTAGCTTTTGAAGAAAATCTAGTATAAAACATCTAAAAGTCCAAGATTTGAGGTTGAGAAACCTAAACTTATGCTGAAATATTCACTTGCCTCTAAATCTCTTTGCAACGTAGTATTGCACTGCGTGCAAAGCTCGTCAAAACTTGCAAAATCTTAATTTAGTCTACAAAGGTGCTTCCTACCATTTAAACGGATAAAGGAACAGTAACAAATTGCATGCATATTTCTTTTATATAATGAATTTTGTTTCCAAAGTTAGTTTTGACTAAAACTTTGAACTAGACCAAGTTTCACATTAGTTTAGCCAAAAACTAAATCTTCTGATTTCAGTTTCGAAGTCTGAAGCAGAATTTCAAACTATCCATTGTTCATTAAGTCTGAGCTCATGAATCTATTGGTTGTGATAATTCAGCTATACCCCAGCCAGATTTGTTTGGAATAAAAACCTCTAAGTTGGTTAGAGCAGAAGGAACCGCACAGGCAAGCACTGGTGTTAGCCAGGAAGGTGCCTTAGAGTGGGCAAAAAAGGATAACCGGAGGTTGCTTCATGTTGTTTATCGTGTTGGAGACTTGGACAAGACAATAAAGTATGATATTTTCCCCTCTCTGTAATTTCTGCTCTAGAGGTGTTGTTTAGATTAATGGTAATTTGGTTAATAGTTTTGAGCTTGTTGTAATGTTCTGTTGCAGCTTCTACACAGAGTGCTTGGGAATGAAGTTGCTGAGGAAACGTGACATACCCGAAGAAAAATACTCAAATGCCTTCCTTGGATATGGGCCTGAGGATTTAAATTTCACTGTTGAACTCACTTACAGTGAGTAAGCTAACCGGGTCATCTATTTGCACTGCTGCATACTTTTGAAGTTTGAACAATAGTCGACGCTTCTTCAATTCACAAAGGTTAATCAGGTCTTGTGTAGGAAAGTGTAACTGGAACTATTTTGCACAAATATTTGCAGACTATGGGGTCAACAAATATGATATAGGAACTGGTTTTGGTCATTTTGGTATCGCAGTGGAGGATGTAAGATTCTTTTCCTTAGCTTTTGTTTGGGGTCTTGTTATGTTTGTCTTCTCTTTTCAATTGCGTATGTGAAGACAAGGTAAACTTGCACGCAAGATTTTTGGTACAGTACTCACTTCAAGGTATAACATAGTCTTATTAAAAGTTATTTCCTTGTAAAGCTTAGTGTTCAACTTGGATGCTTTCTCGTTAACCTTGTAGCTTGCTTTCTCGCGGTTCTGTATCATGGAATGTGTTCTTAGATTTGGTTTTCAAGTGTGGAAGCTGAACTGAGATAGCCTGGCTGCATTTTTTGATACTCCAATCTAAAAGGTTATGTGCACATACAATCACACATTTGCTACAAGAATGTTAGAATATTATGCAAGGAAAGACAACAATTCACAAGAAACCAATAAGGATTATCTTCTTCATTTACAGTTCAAGGAGCATTACGGAATGTAATTCAAAATCTTTTGATCTATATGGTATCTAGGTTGAATATGTCTATGCCATAGGTAATATATAGCAGATTGCAACAAAGTAAAAACAATTTTCACAAATCTATGTAATTTTTCTTATCACAATCAGATATTTCAAGATAACATACGTTTCGTCAGTTCCATATCATCTATGTATTATCATGTATGACTAAGAGACTCACACAAATAAGAAGCTTCTTGTGCATAAACATGGAATTTTCCTAAGGACCCTTCACCTTTGCTGCATGATTATGATCTATTACAAAGTGAGGTTTGTTTCAAGGTTCCTTCCTTCTGTTAAAGCTATCGATACCATACCAGTGTATCATCTGATGTCGGTACTAGTTCTTGATCAAACTGCCTGTCTTCTCATTGGACTGGCTGTCTTCTCAGCACTAGTTCTTTGAATAGCATGTAATATTTTCATTTTAGTTATCTTCATTGTTATCAAAAGATATTTCTGTTTTTAAAAAATTGTTTAATGTTCATAACAGGTGTCCAAGACAGTGGAGCTTATACGGGCAAAGGGAGGAAAAGTGACTAGGGAACCTGGCCCTGTAAAAGGTGGTAGTACTGTGATTGCTTTTATTGAAGACCCTGATGGTTATAAGTTTGAAATTTTGGAAAGGGGTCCTACACCAGAGCCCTTGTGTCAAGTAATGCTCCGTGTAGGTGATCTTGATCGTTCCATAAATTTCTATGAGAAGGTGATTGTTTCCTTTAGAAGAGTTAACAAAATCTGTATATTTTCAAGTTCTAAGTCCATTCTCTTTGCTGTTTAGCTTCATTTATTACCTTTTCCATCTTGTCATCTTCTGAATCCCTTCTTTTTTGAAGTCAAGGCTTGTGGAATGGAGCTTCTACGCAAACGTGACAATCCCCAATACAAGGTATGCACTCTTAACCAATGTAAGAAGATAACTGCTTATCAAAAATGAGTGGGCCACATATAAACATTTAGTTTAAATTGCATCTATAACGATCCTTTATTTCTAATATGTTGTTGAAACCTTCAGCCTCTAGCAAGCTCTGGAGACTACGCACAACAGCTCAGTTGACAAATGATAAAATCTCTGTACAAACAATCTAGTAGATTGTCCTTTTTTTTTCCTGTAATAAACCTGATAACTTGCATTACTTAATACCTAAATTATAAAGTCCTTTTTCAGCTGTAACAGGAATCTTGTGTTTTTGGTTTCATAAAGTTTCATTCATTACAGTAATTTTGTTTGTTGGGCTTACAGAATACTTTTTTTATTTGATTTCATAAATACCATGCCTTTTCTTTAACTTGGGTTCTGCTTGACATGTCCATCTTTTACAATTTCAGAATCAGATTCTCTTTCATCTTCCCTTTTCTCTTTTTGCCATATTTGTATGTGACAATTTCCTTTTGATTCTGTCGTTTTATCCTGCACTTGTTCTACCTAATCTTCCTGCACTTGTTCTACCTAATCTTCCTTGGATTTACTTATCGCTAGCAATGCCCTTTCTAATGTTAGGATTTGCTACTAATCTTCTTCAGTCTGACACATAAGCTTAGCACATTAGCTGTTACTTATCATTTTGATCTGGTGCAAAAATTTAGAATAAGATATTTTCTTTTCAGAATTTGTCTTAGGCATCACTGGCATGCTTACAATCACATGGTATCTTTCTTCCCATTGGCCATAAGACTTTAATTAATGAGAAGTATTCTCATAATTTTCCTCTGTCTGATAAAAATGAAATTATGTGGATATAATTGCTTTTGTTAATTGAAACATCAGATCTTGAACCCACCAATAGTTCTCTCAAAAACCAATAAATGTCCAGAGGCAACCTGTCTTTTATTGCACACAGTTTGCAATATGTTGGCACCAACAGTTATGTTAGTACGCATATTAGTCCCATCATTCCAAATTTTATGTAGCATACGGCATCCCTGTGCCTTGTGTATGAATTGCTAGCCCTGGAGATCAAATTATTTGGGGACAACCTGGATTTTGGAGATGAGAAGTAAGATGCCCGATGGAAACAATTTCATGACCTTGATATTGCAAGATCTAACCTAGACAGGATCAAATGATGAACCAACTTTAAAAGTGAGCATCTAAGATGTAATCAGGCTTCTTAGATATGGTCACGCAACAGCATTTGCAATATTTATGGTTTTCAACATTACTTGTTGGAGTACAATACTATTGTCACTAAACATTACAGAGGTTAGACAAGTTGCTTTGTATTAATATTTACAAGAGTGTGTCTATGTGCTAATACAGTCTTTCATAGGACAAATATCTCCTAATGTGTTCTTTGTTTTTCTAGAATTGAAAAGGCTATCAACATATTCTGTTTCACTTTACCCTACATGAAAATGTTCTTTTCTCAAGTGTTCGAATAATCTTTATTTGGATGTAGATACACATGTTGCATGCTGTTGTAATTATGTATGTTGCTTTCTTCTCAGTTTTCCAGTCATGTTTCTTTTTCCTTATATGTCTATACATTTCCAATTTTTCACTCTTTTCCTGCTTTGCTTTTAGAGTCCAATTTTTCACTCTTTTCCTGCTTTGCTTTTAGAGCATGCTTGTACAAGCGCTTGTGTGTGATTTATACTTAACCCAACTCTCTTCCAGTACACAATAGCAATGATGGGATATGGTCCCGAAGATAAAAATGCAGTGTTAGAGTTGACCTACAATTATGGAGTTAAAGAGTATGACAAAGGAAATGCCTATGCACAGGTGAGGTTCACTTTTCCTGCTATAACATATAGATGATTAATTAGGTCATTGCTATTTTAATCCATCACATGCTTCTTTTTTGGATCATGCATATTTCTTTTACCCTGAAATTGGTTCCAATGTTGTGCGAAGTCAATTCACTCATATTCAATGGAAATTGAGAATTTATGTATTACACCAGATCGCTGTAGGCACAGATGATGTTTATAGAACTGCAGAAGCAGTAAAAATATTCGGTGGAAAAATCACTCGTGAACCTGGGCCCTTACCTGGCATCAACACCAAGATCACTGCCTGCTTAGATCCTGATGGCTGGAAAATGGTATGATAAAACATTTTGCTTCTTTTGATGACATCTTGGAAGGTTTTACGCCAGCATCTCTCTCTCTCTCTCTCTCTCTCTCTCTCTCTCTGTGATGCACACAGGCGCGTGCATGCACTTCTTTTGCTTCTCATAGAATTTGGATATTTACTGAAGATGTTCTTCAATGTTTCCTTAGATTGTATTGGTTAATCAATGTTTGATTGATCAAATTATGTTGTTTAAATAAATTATCTTCAGTCCTCTTCTTGAGTTTGAATTGTCCTTGTGCAGGTCTTTGTTGACAATGTAGACTTTGCCAAAGAACTAGAGTGACTGGCCATTATAGCTGACCTCGTCTCTGTCACAGAGTATATGTTCGAGATATCAGAAACGACTCACCACTGCCTTCCTCTTCCACAAATTTTATGTAGTTAGTTATTCCATTTCACCTCCTATCATATATGGTATTGGGCATCAATTGTCTGATTATAGCTTGACATGTAGATTGCGAGATATTATCATTGTTTTTTTTTTTTTTTTTTTCCGGTTATAATGATGGTGCCATGATCCTTTCAGCTCAAGTCCTGTTTGTCATCCAAAGTGCTGCTGTCTTCATTTGAATGGCCTTCCTGGCAAACACCCACCTTTCATGATGTAAAATGTTAATGTTGTCCATCAGGCATCTTGTGTATATTTGGTTGCTTCTGTTGTCTAGATTTCACCTGCTATATAAACTGGCACGGTCGATTGGTCTGCTCAAAACATGGTAGGTTATGTGGATGGAACAATAAAATAAGACATGTTTTCTTTGAGAACAGTGGTCATAGCTTTCGTCTTGATGAGCACTAAAATGTTCGACAAACTAAAGGGTTAAAAATTCACTAAAACCATACCTACCGGCTTTTGAGATCAAATTATCAAAAATCATAAAAGAGTTGCTTGCTTTACGCTGCTTTGATGGAATCCTCCTATCAACCTTGCTCTTCCAAAGTTTCTTGGCTGCTAGATTTTCCATCAAACCGGGACAAAATTTAATTACAGTTCTTTAGATGTGGTTCGCATGATCTTTTACTTGATAACTAGCACGTGTTGTTATTTCATTTAAAAAAATGATCTTTTGCTATCATTTTTCAGTGGAGTTTAAGAGACATGTTATTTTATAAAGGAGATGACGGTGCATACGTTGCTTATTAAGCAAAAAAAAAAAAAAATTCAGACAAATGGCACCTAAGAAATCATATCTAAATTTTTTTGTGAATACAAATTCTTATCATTTAATTATTGCAGAGGATACTTTCACTGCTACAACCCTCCCAAAGGAACCACTCTTATATTCTCACATGTCAAGCAGCAAACGTTTAGAATGAAGAAGTGCTTTGAGACTCGACCGTGGTATTACATCTCACAAGGAACCAGCTTTGGGACTGGACCGTCGTACAAAGAAAAAGCAGTGCTATCACATTTCACAAGCAAGTTGGTTCTTATACCATAATTTTGAGCTAGTGGAGCATGGCTTATGTTCAGCTTCAACTCTGAGACTTTGAGGTTCAGATGAACCAGCATGCATGCCCTGGTGTATTACAACAGCATGCATGCCCTGGTGTATTACAACAGCATGCATCATCGAGCATGTTCGAATCTTAAAGCGTTCCGTGCGTCGGGTAGGTGAGAAGCACGAGCCTAGTTTTCATTTGGCACCGGACCCCGTACCTTTCTCGGCCTTTAGGCTAAGATCAAGCTCGTTTTGCACCGGACCTCCAAAAGCATCCCTTTGTGCACATCGTTTGCGAGACCCAACGGGGAAGGGAGGTCCAGGGTTCCTTTTTCCTCCTGACGCTCTCTTCTTCCCCCTTTTATTTTTAAGACGCTCTCTTCCTTCCTCTCCTCTCGTTCCATTTTGCCGCCTCTCTCCTCTCCAAGCCCAAGCAGCGAAGCAGGTAAAAAAAAAAAGAAAAAAGAAAGAAAAGAATGGCAGCGAAAGAAGAAGTAAAGAAGAACGTCGGCAATCGCAAACGGAAGCAAGTTTTCATCTACGGCAACTACAAGAACTACTACGGCTATCGAGTAACTTCTCCTTTTTCCCTCTCTCTCTCTCTTTCTTCTCTCTCTCCTTCTTGGACCGATTTCACCGTTTCTTGTTTTAGGTCAAAACAGATAGAGTTTCCTGTGCCCTCGCCTTTCCTTCACCGATTTTTTCTTTTCCCGATGGCATATAGAACATGAACAAAATTTCTATTCTTCGTCGAGAAGCCCTCTTTAAACACCTTCTATAAAAATCATATGATGAGTTAGGGCATCAAGCGCCTTTGTGATCCTTGGTCTCGCGTCGTCTTGGTTGCCTGTTGTACCATCTTATTTTCCCAGATTAGCTTGTCTTAGTGATTTGATTTTCCTATTTGATCATATGATTTTTCAGTTCTCTGGGATTTTTTTTAGTTGAGTGGAAATTGTAATTCTACATGGCCTGTATTATCACGGATCACTTTGCAGACTTGCATTCTTATATTGGCTGAAAGAATGGCATCTTGGTTTGAATGCAGATAGATCGGAACCAGAAGGAGGATCCCCGACTTGCAGTTATGAAGAGGGAATGGTTTGAGGGCAAGGATTGCCTGGATATTGGTTGCAACCAGGGGTTGATAACCATTGAGATAGGTAATGTCTAATGTCCTCCAGACTGTCCTCTTAGATCATCATCTGTTTTGTCTTTATTTCTTTCTTTTGTTTGTCTTGACTATAATTCTATATGTATGTGTATGTGTGTACATGTTGTTCTAAGTTTTGGAGAAACTTAATTCGTGTATCTTGTTGACTTGAAAGTTGAAGTGATTGCCATGTAAAATTTATGATCATCCAGAATAAAATGATGGAAAACTGAAGAAGTTGCTATAGTCATGTCGAAGTTGACAATTTGATACCCAGGTAGAGAGAAAGATTTATATTTTAAACACTGGTGAAAAGTTGTTTGGAACTTGTGGCAAAATGAATATAAGAAAGCTTGGAGCAGGGAAAGACCTAGAGAGGTTTATTTATGGTCCTGAATGCTTTGCAATATCTATACCTAGGGAGATGATTAAAAAATTTGATTAATTCTTGTTACCTCATTCTTGACATTGAGCAGTGAACTTTAAGTTGCACATGACATGTGGATTCTAGTCATGCTCAGCATGGAGAGAAGTTATAGGAACTAATTTGAACCATGGAACTGAAGGTAATCTTTGGCATAACACTTATGAGGATCTATGGTGCAGGGAAAAACATGAGAGAACAATCTATCTAGCTTTTCTTAATGCAAATACAATTTTGCATCTCATATATATATATATATATATATATATATGAGCATTGTTTCATTGAAAATGTTCGGATTGAAAGCATGACAAGCTTGAAAATATCTCCTTAAGTGTCTCACATTGACCATTAAAAGTCACAAAGCGATATTTCTGATAAGCCAATGGAAAAGTAATATAGAAGTTTTAAAAGAGGAAAAAAAGCTTGGGATATCTTAGAGACTGTCATCAAGGTGTCATATGCTTCTAAAAAGGCATTAAAGAGAAAAGAGCAAAGAATTAAAAGGGCATTATAGAAGCCACATGTTGACATGGTAGAATTTTTCCCCTTGCCCTTTCTGATGTTTCCAAGCTCCTACGTCCCCACAGAATACTAACATGGAATACTCCAATAAAAGTTTCGACTTGTTCTGAGGCCTTGTGACTAGATAAGTAATATTCCTTCCCACCAAGTTTCTTCATGTCACTTTCTCGTGTCTCCTCCCTTTGATCAAGCCTGCAGTTCTTGCTGCCCATGAGGAACAGGTTCGCTTAATAAACTGCTCCCTTTCCTTTCCTTTGTTTGTCTCCTATGAACATCCTATCTCAATGCTCTGTGCCCATTTCCTTTTCCTTCTTCCATTCTCCCTTGCTGTCTTCATTTCTTAACATCAATCCCCTATCCTCATCCTTGGGTAAATCTTCCTTCCCATCATTGTAAGGCCTCCTTGCAGAGCTTCCTGATGTGATAAAATTTCTTGTTGTCAACCTCCTCCTCCTGTAGCATTCTCTCTGCTTCTCCCTTTCCCCTGTCTTTGAGATTGGAAGACCAATTCCATCAATGTTTGTGAGAAAGGATAAGAGAGAATATGTGATGAAAGGTGAGAGTAAAGGGGGAAAGATTATGGAAAAGAAAGGGGAGGGGGTTTGGTGTCTGTGTGGGAGGAATGTTTTGTTCTTGTTCCTATACAACTTTCCTTTTCAGCATCCACTGATGGATAATTGATGGATGACTGTGATCTCGCCATGCAAGATGCATGTGAATTATTTAAGTGGGCTGACTTGTTGATGGATCTCTGTGATCCCATGAACTAACAAAATGATTGAGATTGCTGTTTTTCACTTTTTATGTTGTTAGATTTTTTAATTAATGATGCAAATGATCTGGCATGGTGACTATTCTAAAAGGAAGGAGTATTTGATGGATGGTTATTATCCCATCATATATGATGGTTAGCTGAACTCATCTCTTTTAAATTAAGCATGGCCCTCATTTCTCACTGTGTAGTGATGTTTAAAGTATCTGTCTAAAAATAATCATTCAACATCCTTCAGTTTTTCTATCCTCTTACAGTTTTTTTCCCATTGATGCAGCAAAGAAGTTCTTCTGCCGAAGCATTATTGGCATAGATATTGATGCAGGTGAGCTTGCCCCGTAATTTCTGTTTCTCCGGTTCAGCCATCTGATTCAAGTCATTGTTTGGGTTTTTTTTTTTTTTTTGATTCTTTAAAAATGTTTATCAATAAGCGCTAAGCCTGTAACCAACGCTACATTAATTGAATATCAAATGACTATATCTCATTAGATGAATAGATGTCACTATAGATTTGAAGAACTGTTGCTTCATGTCTAACTCTTGAGCAAGATGAGAAACCATATAGACTAATTGCACAATATCTATTGCAAACTCCTAATGTCACTTTCCTTTTGAATAATAATCTTTCACTTGCTTGGCCTTCTAATGCAGGGCTGCAGTGTTTTGTTGGAATTTGTTGGAAATCTATTGTGCAGCTTAAAATGAGTGGATTATCACACTGCTTTTATTTGCTTTGCAACAAAGGTGTAGTAGCAGTGGTAATTTACTGATCTATGAAATTGTTTAATGACTTTATATGAAATAAATTGGTGTGTTGTGATTGCTAAAATTTTTATCAAAAGTGAATGGTATTTTATATGCTTTGGATTATTTTAATATTGGTACTCTTAGCTGGACTTGTCAGATGTGGTCTTGGTATTTTTTTTCTTGGAGATGATATCCCCATCTTTCTTCTTGTTACTGTTAAGGTGTTTTGATTCCTTTATATTTTACCTTTCTCATGATATTTACTTCCAAACTGTTAGTGAAGTTAGAAAATGATTTTGACAGGAAATGATGAAACAAATTTTAAATGGTGTCTTGTAGGATGTTGCTCATAGGGGAAAATATTCTGTGTTTCCTTCTGTTATCATCCTGAGGCATTTGATTGTTTTATTTTTTTTTCCTTGTTGGTGGTGGCTACTCCCATGCTAGTGAATTGAATTACTGAACCTACAGCCTTTGTTTGATAGGATATGGTAAAACGGTTTTAGAGAGGCCTGTATTGGAGCTCCTGATAGGAGCAGACGTGAATCATCTGCTAAGCTGATCCCAAATTAATGTGATATTTGTTGTTGCTTGTAAATCAGAATGATGGTTTCCTTGGTTACTATCAGTCTTATAGTCCATTAGCTTCCACAAATGAATTGATTTAAAAAATTTGGTTTGACTTGAGCTACAAATTTCAGCAGTCTTGGCATGCTGCCTTTATTCTTTAGCTTTCTGATACTTTTCCTATGCTGAAAGTTCATGACTCCAAATGCAATTTACTGTTATTTGTTATGCATTAGGTTATATGATAGTTGTTGCTGAGTCAAAGTTACAGATATCATTTTTGCTGTTGTGCTTATTTGTTGCATCCTTATTTCTTTATATGTCATCTTTGAAAATCTTTTGATAGTTCTCTCTATGTATTAGGTTTGATTGAAACTGCTAACTGGAATCTACGGAAGATAGCTAGAATACAACATAGTAATCGTAAATCAAAGGAGACTTCTGATTCACAGACTTTAGATGGTTCAAATGATTCAAAGCACAAGGCCTCTCAAGCTTCAGATGGGGAAATACTTCATGGTCAGCATGATGCCTCTTCTCCCTCAGAAGGCAATATTTTTGAAAGAGTTACTTTCCAGAAAGAAAATTTTGTCGAGAGTTTGCATGGATGCTCAGAGAAATATGATACTATTATTTGGTAAATTCATTATACAATCTTAGTCGGAGTTAGTATTTCATACTCCTAGTTTATGGCTTTTTAATAATTCAGGTGCTACCATTCTTAGTGTTTTCCCATTTTATTAATGGCTTCGGCCACAGACATTGTAAATATAGATAGTCTTCGAGAGAATTATTATACCTGAAATATCACATTTATTCATGTTAAACTTTGTTAAATAGCCTACATCTTGCATGATTAGTGCCCTTTTTCTTGTACGCAGTTTGAGTGTAACAAAATGGGTCCATCTGAACTGGGGTGATGATGGATTGATCACTTTGTTTGTAAAGATTTGGAGACTTCTTAGACCGGTATGTCTTGAATTATTTGGGTTTTCTTCTGTTGTTCATTAGTGCATGACAAGCTTGTGAACCAAATAAACTGTCTGTTTCTTGCATTCAAATATTTTGTTTTCTTTGGCCAGGGAGGGATTCTTCTACTTGAGCCTCAACCTTGGTCTTCATATAAAAAAAATCGACTTGTTTCTGAGGTAATAAATATTTTCACTATTGATTACTGTTTTTGTTCACTTTGGTTACTGCATGACTGTCCAACCGTATGACTTCGAGGTTCGACCTCCGGCATCTGTTATCAAGATGCAACACTAGAGAATGCTTTTCAATGTTATGTTTTTTTTTTTTAAAGAAATGTCTGCATGATATTCTTTTTTTATATGAATATTCAATGGATAAGAATTTAATTTGAATCATAAGAATATCTGCTTAACCATGTGGGTGTGGTTTTTTTTTTTTTGTTGTTGAGGCTGATATAGTAACTGGATTTTATCTTGTTAATTGGGTATGTTGCCGAAAGAAAGCTCTTAGGAATAATCCTTTTTTAAAGACCTCTACTTTAAACTCATGAATGTGATCAACATCTGTACAGCTATATTTGATCTTACATCCATGCACATTTTACTGTCCAACATTATCATGCTGTAGAATTGTCATCTTACATCCATGCATATTTACAGCTTTAAACATGCAAGCCACTTTCTTGAACATTTCCACTCCAATGATCCTGTCAGAAAATTTTAAAGTAATATCTTTCCATACATATATTACATTGATTCTTCATTCCTCAAAAATTAGACAATTTTATGACCTAACAGTATGATGTCAGGCTATGATCACCCAATCCAATAGTAAACATACTGACGGTCCTCTACAGCCTTAAAATCTGGTGGTCCGAGGTAACTGGGAGCAACAGGCTTGTAGAAATACCTTTGTGCAGCCATGAGAGATCATAGGAGGGGTAATTCTTCAAGATTGTTGCTTCCTATCATTTGACCTTGTTTAAAGATACAATACACGAGGAGTATATGAGAGAGGGAATGGAATGAATGCATGTGAAAATTTGCAACTCATCTTAGAGGGCAATGTTTTTTTTTTCTTCTCAAAGAAATCATTTTGTCACCCTTCGTTCAAGTGGACTTTCAAGATAAACCCACAATTGGTTGGTCATGTCTTGTTTCAGGTAGTATTCCTTATTTTTGTAATCAGCCCAAACTCTTTCAGCTGGGTATGCAATGAGTTAAATTATTGAGCACAAAGTGATGGGCACACAAATGGTGGATGTTTGATGCTTATAATCATGCTTTCTTGCTGTTATTTACTTAAAGATGCACCTATATATATATAATTTGATGCGTGTTTTGTTAATAAAATCTTGTCATGAACTACTTTACCAAGCAAATTTGGTAGTCTCATGTATTGTTGATATTTTATTCCAAGTACATGCATCCTAAGGCTTTCTCTATGAAACCCAAACCCTAAACCCTAAAACCTAAACCCTACACCATATATTATGTACATACACCTTTTTTTGAATTGAATAATGGAGGTTTAACATCGATGATCCGAGCTATTAGATGTTATCTATTATCTCTAAACTACTTACACTTAAAAAAAATGATGTTATTTGGAGACTCCTAGCCTATGCATCTAGTGGTTCATTCAAATAAAACACTAAACAATTTTTTTTTTTTTGACTACTTGATGCATGTGATAAGGATCTCTAAATCATATGATTTAGCAATTGAGAGACAGTAGATCATGTTTAATGGCTCTCATCATTATGTGGGACAGTCCTTATCCAATCCAGGAAATGTGTCACTATGTAAAAGTTACCCAGGTGTAACTTCAACCTCATCTACATATTCACACACATGGACTTTGCTCCTCTTGAAAGGAGAAGTTATTTAATCCTCTCAAGTCTAGCATGAATAATGAGGTATCCGCACCATAGATCATGTTTGATATCATAAAAAATGCTTAGAAATTAAAAATCACATGTTTTGATAGTCTTTAACCTGGGCATCAAAGTGGGTTTAAAATTTAAATAGTCAAAATGATGTGGGACTTTGTTTTGCTATAATATAAGCATTAAAATTTATTGATTTTCAATTTATATATGTTTTAACATATATAGATTGTGATCACTAAGTTGGGTTCTCAATTTAAATACTTTATCTTGTATTTTAACACACTAAAACAATGAATAGGTTGTAAATATCTAAAATATGTGGTATGTGGTTTACATGTGTTTTTAGCTCTACAGATCATGATCCATTTGGATCTTCATTTTAAATGCTCTGTTATTAATTTTGGACATGAGTGTATTACACACCGTCTCCTCTTGAGAGGTGCATAGTCCATCCCATACACACACATTAAGACTTACTGCTAGAAACTTGGCCATCTGAGGTATTAAATTCTGGTAGTTTGCAGACTGCAATGGCGAACTACCACAAAATTGCTCTGCATCCAGAAAAATTTCAAGACATACTTTTAGACAAGGTACAAAAGAGCCTAAGTAAATGCTTTGTTTTCCAAGTGATTTTCCAGATTACTTTACTTATTTTGTTGCTTCATCTGAGCACGACTGATAATTAATGTGTTATTGTAGGTTGGATTCAGGTCAGTGGAGGTTATAACTGACAGTTTGTCTGGCACCGTTGTTGGATTTGACCGGTCAATTTTTGTCTTTCACAAGTGACCCAAGAAGAATATTATGCTAATACTATAGCCAGCACACCTTACCTTAAATATTTCTTAAATTTTTGGATTCAACTTTGTGATGCTTTATGATCTTTCCAATTGAGGCTGCATTTCAATGCCCCCAATTCTTATTGCCACCAACCATTACCTCATATTCAGTTTGTGTATGCTGTTGTTTTTTTTCCCCTCCTAACCTTATCCTTTTAGGTGTTTTCGGTTTCTTCGTGCCTTGTATCATATGCATTTGTCTAGTGTTTTCATCCATGCAGCTTTCATGGCCTCGTCTGCCTTATAGTTTTCCCTTAAATATGAGATGTTAACACCACAGAATCCCTTCTTTGCATCATTATCATCAACGTACCTTTAAAAGAATCCAAGGTAGGAAAAATTTATGTCCTTGAATCAAGTTATGTTGGATTCTTTTTCTTTAATTGCATCCAGTTGTTTGAGTTTCATCAGGCATTGACATTGAACACTCTCATTTCTTGGAATAAAAATCCTCGGAATTAATTTTGTTTTACACAGAGGAAATTTTGAAGAAATTGGAAGCTTAACGGTGGGCGCGGTTGGTGTCCATTAGAAATTCTACATTGTTAAAATCTCATTTGGATTGGTTGGCAATTCCTGATTTACTATTGGATCTGCCTCATGATGAGTCCTTCCAGTGCAAAATTCAAACAATACAGAGCAGCCAGTGTCTTCATCCATACGAATTATTTTTCTTTTAAAAAGGAACTGTTGATGCCTCCTAAATATACAGCAGAAAATGAAAAAAAAAAAAAGAATGCTGAATATTTATTTAGAGCAGAATAGGATGGGTCACCATATTTTGTCTTGAAGTGGTGATACCAGTGTCTTAAGTTTGGATGCAAGGAAAAAAAAAAAAAAAAAAAAAAAGCTCATTGGCATCTATAAGCTATAAGCTGGACACACGATGCACAGCGAGCAATTTCGATAAGAACTGTAATCGTGTTGTGTGTTTGGTTTTTGTAATCTATTTGCTGTTGACAACTGTGAATATTGATCGACGAACTCCGTAGGCTTGTACCGCCATATAAAGTTAAGGTATATGGCAAGCGATTATTACCATACTATTATCATGATGTGTAATTTGATGCTTGTAGTCCATGAACCTGGCACCTGCCATCTGATAAGCCCTAAAATGGTGTTAGCGTTCAGCAAGGTTAGCAACCTAGCTCACTATCGCATATTGCGAGATATTTTTCCTAATTCTCTTTTTCCCATGTTCGAATCCGTGGCCTTCATGGTATCAGCTTGGACCTCTTATCAATTATCATGTTCTATCGGTCTTCTACTTAAAGATTTCAAAGGGTCAAGTTAGTTTCATGGCTTGTAACTATGCATATTAGGGATGCCTGTTGTTTTCTTGCACTTGCTTTGGTGATGTGGATGATGGAGACGGTAGTCCTGTTTCTTCTTGGTGGTGCGATTGGTAAAGCTAGCGATATTGATCAGCAGGATACTAACTATCTTGCTGTTGGTCATTAGATGCCAGCAACTGGGCCATCTTCACTCCCCCCCCCCCCCAAACACCCAACCAGAACCAAAAAAAAAAAAGAAAGAGATGATGAAACGTATGAATACAAATTAAAACATTATATGGAACTAAATAAAAATTAAGAAAGAAAAATAACAAATTTAATGCATAACTTTGACGAAAAATTAAATTAAAATAAAATAAATTGAAGAAGTAAAATAACATGGCATAATCGAACCTTCTGTATTGTGTCTTTTAATTATTTTCATCAAAAAAATTTAATAAGGTGTGGAAAATAAAGATACATAAAGGGGGAAGAAAGGGAGCAAATCTAATCTTTCCCAAACAAAAAAAAAATTTCTGCTCTTTCTTCTTTTTTTTTTTTCTTAAATATTTATTAAAAATAGCAAGATAGAGGGGCTGAATTCTAGGGGTCACTTAGTTTTTGTTCGAAAAAGAATAAGGCAGAATCCAACCTATTTTTCTTTCCAAACTTAAGAGTCGAAATATTGAAATATAGGAGGAAATAGTGTCCATCTAATTATTTTCCCAAGCAAGAGACAGAACGCGGTCAATTGTTTTTTCCAAGAAAAAAAAATGGAGATAAAAAGGAGCAGGCTCTTTCATTCTGCCATTTCTTTCTTTTGTTTTGAATATTTTTTCAAAAAACTAAAAAAAAAAGAAATCTAAGGAGCGGAACATTTGATGGGAGGAGCGATGGGAGAGGAGAATGGAGCTTACGGAGGACAGATGATTTTTCTTTTTTAAAAGAAATTCTGTTTCCTTGATATGTTTAGAACTAAGAGATTAATTTTAAGATTTAGATAAGCATATTCTTGACATAGACGTAGACAGATGGAATCAAGAGGAGATTGTTCTTTGATTTTCAAGCTGTCCTTTTGGAATGTAGTGTAGAATAGATTATTAAATCAACATGCTCAACAATAATTGGCCTCTTCCATGGTATGAATTTTCATTATTTGGCTGATATGCTTCTTCTTTTATCGCTTCTTATTTTCAAGCATTCGGTCAAGTCGTCGGGGCACAGGTCTACTTGGCCCGTTCACTTTCCAAGGCCTTAATCAATTGGAGGAGAAAATGCTTGCTGTCGCACAAGTTGTGGTCTTATTGCGCCACTCATGAGAATAATTGCGCTCTCTCCTCTCCAATAAGATCCGATTGCCTCTCCGCCTTAAATGACTTACCTACCATTTGGCCATTCCGATTCCCAGATCCTCCAAGCCATGCTTCCCCTCTTTTTCTTTGCTCTTTTCTTTTCTCACCTGGCATTTTACTTAGATGGTTCAAATGTGGTTTGATTTGGCCATCCCACCGCTTTGAATTATCTTATCATCAAGTCTAATAGGTTTCCAAATTTTTTGGATAATGATTGATGCCTTACAACTTAGATGAGTGTGATGGGATATGGATCAAATATCATATTTATTTTTATTTTTATTTAATAAATATTGGTGAAAATATAATTATTGATTGGATATAAAAATTAATATTTATATTATATCAATTTGAATAGAAATCAAATATTAAAAATAAGAATATAAAATACATATAAGTTGAAAAAGTCAATGTTATGATCATCAAATTAAATATATCATTAAATAAAAAATAAATTAGGCTAATATAATGTTAATATAGCTATTTTTTTAAAAAAATTATGAGCATTATGTAAGATTAAGTTTATAAGTATATTTAAATATTTAGGTATGGATCGGATAATTATTTATCTTTACCTATAGTTCTTCTTTGAACGATTAGAATACATGTATAAATTTTAGTCAGATGCTAATATCCGAATTTATATCTGAATCTATTTAGGCATAAAATAATCTAAATAGATATTATGTGATCTCAGGGTTGCTTCGATTTTTTAATTAGCAAAACATAAAATATAGCCCATCACGTAGATTTTTCCAGTACCTACTAATTGCTGTTTTAGATTATCCGTGTTCAGAATAAATCAAAGACGCTTGCCCTGTTAGATACGCACGGCCATCATGACCATCGGGACACCTTTCTGATTAGAGCCCTTCATGCCCCTCTCGCTATCTGCATGACCGTGGAAGGATTCTTATCAGATCCCGAGCTATCTCTTCTCCTTCAATCGATTGCTTCCTCGTTTCCATCGACTCATGAGAGAGAGAGAGAGAGAGAGAGAGAGAGAGAAATCGAAGGAAAGAAAGGAAAAAAAAAAAAAAGAAGAAAGAAAAGAAAAGAAAGGAGGGAGTATCGAAGGCGCTCCGGCCGTACCGCATGCTTCTTTTTTTTTGATTTTTTTTTTTGTTTTTTTGACTCCAGAGCACGTCAACGGGGTTGGTCGGGGTCGACTCTTTGGCGCACGCGCGCCAGGCCCTTCCAACGCGTCAGGCTGCAGTTAGGTCGTACGGGTCGTCGGGCCGCTCGCCCGGAGGGCGGGCGCAGACTCGAGAGCGGTCGCCGCGCGTGGCCGGACCCGGTTGCCGATGCTGGTCCCACGCTCCCTCCCTCGGGCCTCTCGGCGGGCGCGCGTGCTGCAACCCGGCGACAGAGACGGCGAGATTGAAGCACTGATAACTCGACCGTTCCCCCCCGGCCACGAAATCTCTCTCTTCTCGGCCAGCCATTTCCTCTCTCTCTCTCTCTCTCTCTCTCTCTCTCTAACTTTCTGTGATTGATCTTGAACAAGAGAACATGACGTGATAAGCCAAAGTACAAGGAAGGCGGATTGGAAAGCCTCCGAACGGGGAGCATGTTTGCTGGTATTGGCGGCTGGGCCCCAAGCTGGATTTCTTTCACAGATGTCGCCAATGGCAGGGGAGCTCTGAGAGGGCCCACCACAAAGTTTTCTATAAAATGATGAAGAGAAGAACCGCAGACACCCCGTGGTGGAGGTTAATAATTTCTATTATACTGCTAAAGGTGGTGCCAGATCTTTATAGGGGGCAGAAAGGAAGATAGAGTTGCTGAACGAGAGGACAGCTAGGTATCTCTCTCATGCCATGCTTGTTTTCTTAATTTCTTTGCCTTTTGATTTCGCATCGGAAGCTGTTAACCGGCTTCTCCCATCCCTTTAGGCCTTTATGTCTTTCATGGCATTTTGTCTAATTGGCAGTCCGGCTACTCATTCTGTCATCTTCTTTACCCTCCTTCTCATGTGAGTAAAAACTGAGCTGCATGGATTGAATCCTCTCGTCATATAAAGAGGAATTAATGACACCATGCTCTCTCTCTCTCTCTCTCTCTCTGAACTGCCACGTATCGTGATGGCTGTCAAGTGATAGGGTTAGCTGAGGAAAATCACCTTGCCTGAGAGAGAGAGAGAGAGAGAGAGCATATGATGCCATTTTTCCTTGACACCTTTTGCTCTAATAACGGGCATTTTTTAGTTTGATTTCTACCAATTTCTATTGCCTGCGAAATTCCGATTGAGGACACCGTCGAGCTGTATATAATTCACCGTTCATAAACTCTTCCATGCAACAATTTCCCAAACCCCCCGGCTTGAAGTAGAGGCCGGTTTGAAATGTGACGGCTGGTCTCATTGCTTATCGTTTAAGCCCATCGCCCTTTCTCCTTCTCATCCCATCTTTTTACTTGGCTTGCAGCGAGGCACCTTATGGTCATGGACCCAGAGTCGCTGCATGTTAACAATGAGAGCTCCATTCCTTCACCAAAGTATGCATTCTTCGATCTCTCTGGTTCCATCCTTACATCCTTCCATCCAAAACTCGGAGCAGACCTCGAGTCTTCTGACGATCTGAAGGTTTTGGTTCCAAGCATGGATGCACTTGATCGAGCCCGATCGGTCCAGTTTCAATCGCTTGCACCGAAGCCGGACGTCATTGTTGGCTCCTTGGAGTTGTCTCGGGACTCTGAAGTGGAAGGCTCCACAGTTACTTGTGATTCTTCTGAGAAGGAATTGGATGCCATATCCAATGGTGGCACATGTGATCTTTGGGATTCGGATGCTTCTGATGATTCCGAAGACGAGAGATGCGTGGATGACGTTTTCCATAGAGCGAGTGTTAAGAAAAAGATCGAGGTGTTGGCTGGAATGGTGGGCTATGAAGGATGTGATGAGCCGGGAGTGGTGTTGGATGAAGTTGTGAAGGTTCTCAAAGAGCTGGAGAGGTTGAGAATAACTTGTTGCCTGAAAAACGAATAGCAGTTTGAGACGGAAGGTTTAATGGCTGGATTAGTTTATGTTTCCAACCCTACTTGGTCCATGAAGTAAAGGAGGAACAGGGGAAAAAATGAAATTTTTTTTTTTTTCTTCCAACTGTTCGAGGTCTAAACCTGTATTACATTTGTTCTCTTTGTCTGGATGGTTCAGTGTCCAGGATGGGTAAGATGCTCGCTTGTAGGTTTCTTTTTCGTTGATTTGGCTTTTTCTATGGTCTGATTTTGTGAAACAGTGGTCAGTCTTTGTTGTAGTCCAATCCATATTCCAGTCCAGGACTAACCGGTGCAACTGCTAGGCTATACTACTTGTTTCCATCTTTAACTGGAGGTCTAAAACTTAGGTTTGGAGATGGCGATGGACCGGCCTGCAGGCCTGGTTCATGTCGTCGGAACTGGCAATTGTTTGTACTCCCTAACAAATTCAACCTGGCCCATTTGTTCTCTATTTGGCCCTTTACCCCTCTTTAAACTGCTCGACCGATGTTAGACCTGCATGGAATAACTTTTCTCAGAATGAGAACTAGTTTTATCGACCAGCAAGTACAATGGAGTTCCTCCTTTTTCTGAATGCCCCTCAGCCCATCTCTAGATCCATATTTGATGCCCCAAGGCAGGTGCTTGCTTAACTGGAGGACCACTCATCATGCATCACAAGGCAGATTGAATGGCATTCACAGTAAAGGGACACTTTGTACTCTTTTAAGTGCATTATAGTCCACTTCCCTTTCATTCATGCCTCATCTGGTGGGGTCTAAAGTTTAGAAAAAGACTCATATTTAAATTGCTCGATCGATGTTAGACCTGCATGGAATAACTTTTCTCAGAATGAGAACTAGTTTTATCGACCAGCAAGTACAATAGAGTTCCTCCATTTTCTGAATGCCCCTCAGCCCATCTCTAGATCCATATTCGATGCCCCAAGGCAGGTGCTTGCTTAAATGGAGGACCACTCATCTTGCATCACAAGGCAGATTGAATGGCATTCACAGTAAAGGGACACTTTGTACTCTTAAGTGCATTATAGTCCGCTTCCCTTTCATTCATGCCTCATCCGGTGGGGTCTAAAGTTTAGAAAAGGACTCACATGCGCCATGCTAGGTGGCCCGAATTGCACCGTTGTTTGTGATGTCTGACCCACATCAAGAGTTAGGGGGAGATTGAGATATGAGATGGTAAATATACTGATGCATTCCTACTGATCTATCTCTCTCCCTCCCTCACTCTCTCCAGGCAAGGCGTAGGTGCAAAGCCTTCTCCCGCTGCCATCCAAGCAAGGAAACGAGGTCTTATCCCTCCCCTCTCTGCTCCCTTTGCAGCACATTAGAATGCTAGTTTGATGGCCAATCAAATATCATAACCACTGGAAATGGTTTGCAGAGGTCTCGTTGGGTGCAGGCAGGTCCATCAGTCTCTGACTGGCTACACCTTGATGGCTCTGATGATCATAGGTGCAATCTTTGGCCTGCGTCTTCTATTCTTCATCTTGGCAAGATGCTTGCAGGGGAGGCAGCAGAGCTGGACAGCCACCGACAACGAGACCGAAAGGCGAGTACGTAATTTGATGGCCATGCATCATTATCGGCAACAGCCGAGGAGATCGGTGGCCACGGATTCCTCCGCAAGATACGATGATTGGCAGAGCAAATTGGTTATCGCAGCTGGTGATGATCATGTGTCTTGTATAGCTCGCCCTTGCCCTCATCCGATCGACAGACAACTGAAATCCTTTCATAGTTTTTAGTCACTTCATCCTTCTCCCTCTGGAAGTTAAAAGTAAGGAAGAGATCATTATGGGTAAGGCCTGAAATTATTGGACGATTTATTGTTGGCGATTCTGAGTCCTTTTGGTTCATGTAAGATGATCATGTCGTCTTGTGTTCCTACTATGCTTGCTTTGCTCTTTGGGTGTATTTTTTTTCTTTTTTTTTTAAAAAAAGCTCATTTTGAATCTAAATTTTCAGCCTTTGGTCTGGCAAATTGCTCTTCTTTTGAACTCCAATGTAGGTTCGATGGAACGTATTGACCGTCTTTTGCAGCACCGCTTCCAAGGCGTGCATGTGGATCCGACCGAGGTTGTCCAACTATAGCTGTCACACAGACCGGAAATATTTTTAAATTTAAAAATAAAAAATACTTTTAAATTTAAAAATAATTTTTATGAATTTTCGTACCAGAATGACCCATGGCCTGGTACGTCTCGGCTTTATGCAGCTACCATGGTAGCCGCGTGCTATGGGCCGCCCGGCCCATCTGCCATGTCTAGCCTCCCACTTGCAATATAAAGCCAGTAGTCCGTGCATGATATATATATATATATATATATATATATATATATATATATATATATGGTTGAAGAGAAAAGCAATTGATTGGTTGCCCCCTAGCTCAAGCTCGAGCAGAGCCTGGTTGCATTTATTCATGCTCTAATTTTCAATCACCTACTGTAGTAGTAAAGATATGCAAGAGACAGGAGGAAAACAAAACAAGAGAGCAAACATAAAAAGATTTTTATGGTTTAACCATTAGCCGTTCATGGATGAAGGAGAACTCTTAGATCCCTAATCCCATATAGACCAAATGAGGTCTTCTCTGAACTCTTCGAGTTATCTTATAGATTCAATTATGAAAGCCAGGGTTACATATGCTTTATAGAGAAATATACAGTGTATTACAAAAATTAGGACTTGAATTCTATAAGAATATGAAAATATGTTCTTTGTCTTATGAATTCCAAGCTTATATGGATTAGGACTAGAATTCTAACTTGTATATGAAAAATCTTTTCTTCTTGAACTTATGAATTTTAAGATAAATTTTAATCCATACGTTATGAATTGCACGACTTTATTGCACAGTTTAAAGTTATGCGGTTAACGTAAAAGGCTAGTGTTCGTTATGGATTTATATACAAATTTACAAGTTATCATTACTTTACACTAAAGCAGAATTTTGGATATGGAAAAGAAAAATAAAAAAGCATAAGGATAAAATGAAAAAGTATTCTATACTAAAGCGGTATCTTGGATATAAAAAGAAAAAAAGAAAAAATATAAGGATAAAATGGGAAAGTATTTTCATGCTAAAGTGGTATCTTAGATATGGAAAAGAAAAAAAGAAAGAGCATGAAAAATTAAATAGATAAAAATTAAATACATTTTCTTTGGAACTAAAGCATGATCTTGGATATGGAAAAAAAAAAGGCTAAAAAATAAAATAAAAAATAAAATAGATTTTTTATGTTGGGATATTATAGCACTCCAAGGACTCCTCTCCTAATAATTCTTTTTTTTTTTCTCCTTTCTTGAAGCCTTTTTTTTATCTTTTGTTCTCCTTTTTCTTCATTCTTTCGAATTAGATTTGCTGCCTTTACTTATCATCCTGATCCCTGATACCCTTATCTTCGATCAACAAATCCTCAAGCGCGGCTTCACTGCCGATGAGACCCTCTATGGCCTCTTCCTTCTAAACTTCTCTTTGATTATACCGTCATGTTGCTACTACTGCTACTTAGGGTATTTGATATTAAATTTAATAATTTTTCACTAATTATTTAGTGATCAGACTTTGAATTTGTGACCTTCAGAATGGTTCCAATGGAGAAGATGATCAGCAGGGAAAGATCGACATTAAGAAGGTCTATTATTTTTTAAAACTAATTTTTGATATTTTTTTCTTAATTTTTTTTATTGCTTATAATAATATTTATTAATTATAATTATTTTCTTTATGTAATTTGAGCTATGTGTGTCCAACGGGAACAAAGATAGAATCCTTCAGCTAAGTCTCAAACAGAGGAAAAAGAAAGGGATAAGAAGATATGTGGTGGAATAAAAAGAAGTGTTGATGAGGATATTGATAAGATAATTTCTTAATAAGATATAATTTCTTAATAAGATAACTTCATAATAAAATAAAAAATATAATTAATAATTTAAATTAATAATTTTTTCTTTCCAATACTTCAAATTTTAACCTCGGGCGTTGGAATCGTACGGACGAGGATGGCCTAATTGATCTGGAATGGTAGTAATTCAATTGGCACACTTGAGTATGTATGGGAGCATTTATCTTTTTTTTTTTTTTTTTTTTTTTAATCAGTTCATGCATGGCATCATTACTTTAAATATGCTAATATAGATGTCCCGTGCTCATAGTTCACGTTGAAATATAAGTTTAGAAAAATCTTTTATAACATACTTTTTAATATTTTATTTAAAACAATTAATGAGGGTAAATGGTTTGCTCTTTCTGTACGAAATTTTAGAAATTTAAAAGCCCCGCAAACGTAAGTGCCCATGAACATGTATATTTTTGAGCTCATTATAACTTAAGATTGTAGAGCATTTTTATCCTCACACTTCTTGATACATAGTGTGGAAATAACTTGCAATCTCCATATGAAACTCATGTTTACAATTCCAAAAATAATGAAAAACTTATTTAAGAAACTTTATGTAACTTTGTCTTATACTACAAAGCATCTTGTAGTTAAGAATTTGAATTTCAAACTTCTCAAAAACTGAAGATTCAAGTATGAGTTTAATGATAATTTTTTTTAAAATCAATATAGCATATTTTTATAGTCCATAAATAACTAACATTTAAATAAGAATCTTAAACAATTGTCCATCTAAATAATTCACATTAGTGATCATTAAACTATGTGACTTTATATTTTTTTTTGACTCATAAATAAGTTTTATTTAATCCAAGGATCTAAGAAAAATTTTTTACTCAACAACAAATTCTAATATCATGTTTGGTTGGATGGAATAAACATTGGAATAAAATAGTGGTTTCAATCTTGATTTTATTTTATTATTTGGTTATCTAAAATTAAGCTAGGATTATCATTTTTTTGAAATGAGAATTCCTTTAGTAGGAGAAATAAGCATTCCATTTCCTCTACTTACAAATTATGATTCAATTCCATGGCCTCACCATCCATGTATTTTATTGTTCCAACTTTGCCTTTATGTCTAGTAGAGTATTTTGTTTCTAATATTAATTTTAATATAACTTGTATCCCATTATCACTAAAAAAAATTATATAACAACTTTATAATAATATAATATTAAATTATGATATAATATTATATTATAAATTAAATATAATATTAAATTAAATGTTATAATATTGTAAAAAATATATAACAACTTAAATGTATAATATTATATTAAATTTAATATTATATAATATTATAATTTATCACAACTTTCATTATAATATTAAATTTTTTTATAATATTATAATATTATAATAGTTACTATAATATGAAACTTGTTATGTTTTAATGTTATAATATTTAACTTAATATTATATTTATCATCACCACCAAGTTTAACATAACAACTTTCATTATAATATAATATTATAATAATTAATGTAATATTAAAATTAATGTTACAATATTATAAATAAATAATATTATAATATAACTTATTATATTAATATAACTATGATTCAAGTTATATTAAAGTTATACCAAGATTTGATGTTATTAAATTTGAAAAAAATGCTGTTAATTAAAATTTTACAACAGTCCCTTTATTATTATGATAAAATAGTAAATTTATAATAAATCTAATTTCATTCCCATAGCTTTACTATGCATTAAAAAAATATAATTCTATTTTATAGTTGCTTCAAACAAACTCTAGACATAAGATATTTCATTTCTATCTTAATTCCATTAATTTCATTCGTGCCACACATAATTATTTTTTTAACAGCTTTGTAAACCATGTTTGATAAGATCTTTTCATAACGCTTGCACGCACTCCTATCACTCAATAATTAGGCGTTGAGCGCTCGATCTCTTTGCAAAATGGTCACATATTAAACTTTCGAATGATTTGAGGTTCCCGAGGGGCTGCTTTATAATTTTCCTCTCCATCTCCGATTTGCGGAGCTCCCGCCCCAACGATCAAAAATTCGGGCTTTTTTCCTCCCTCTGCTCTCATCCACCTCCTCGAATCCCCGGCGACCATCGCCGCAGATACGGAGCCCAATGGGAGGTGACATCGAGAAGATGATCGGCGTCGGGCTTGTCCGGGGCGCCACCAACGCCATCATGCGCCGCGGCTCTCTTATCTGGGACCAGAAACGCTCGACGGCGCCGCCGGACCGCCACCGCGGTCTCCTTGGACTCGTCCGCTAGTGGATCGACCTCCTCCTAACCTGGAAGTACTCCGTTCCCTTCCTTATAAATCTCTCCGCCTCCGCCGCCTTCTTCTGCATCCTCGGCGGCGCCCCAGTCTCCGTCGCGGTGCCGGTGACCGATGCCACCACCTTCGCCGCCACCGCCGTCGCGGCCATGCTCCTTGGCTAGGAGATGCAGGTCGGGCCTGCATTCTTTGGTACCGCTCTTATCGTTCTTGGTGTTTGAATTTGTATCACATGAGATGTTTGATCGATGCCCTAATTCTTTTCAATTTAGGGTTTATGGATTTATTTGATTTGTTATTTTTCTGGTATGTCTATAAATTCGATATAATTGATTCAAAGAAGATGTTTTGTTTGATTGGCTCCGATTGTTTTATTTATCAATTTGATGTATGTATTTTTTTGTTTCTATTAAAGCAAGCTGTTCCATAGAGAAATTTAATGGAGAGTTCTCAATTTGTATGACTTGCTGAATTATATATTTTTTTTATACAACTTAATTCAACTGGGCCTCAAACCCAAACTAGCAGGGGATTCCTCCTCCTCTATTTTGCTTGGTTTAAGGCCATATTTCTGAATTTTATTTATTTTATACAGAAAGAAATTTCTTTTTCTTTTTGTGGATTATAAATTGGATCAATGTTTTAGTAGTGAAGGAAAACGAACCTTGCTTCTGTAATTAACTTTGTGCAAAATTCATTGGATTTCACTGCCACAGGGATAACTTTGATGAGCTACAGTGCAGGTTCTAAGTGTAACACAAAAGGTTTTAGGAGGCAAGATTGTATTTCATGTCACTTAAACTATCTATGACTTTTGAAAACTAGAGCTCCTTTTTATCTGGCATAAATACATTCAGATGGAAGGAGCTGTCAGTGAACCTTCTTAAGACTAGGATAGTTAGCAAGCTACTAGCTTCTTAAAGCATGACTTATGCACTAGACTTATGAAAAAGCTATGGGTAGGTATGGCATGATCATGCTTCACTATTCTGAAATATGGCTTTGAGAATCTCTCTAGAAGACTACTTGGTCATGGCAGAGTATATAAACCCAAGGATCCATGCATTTGATATCTGAATTATACCTTGAAGTATCTTTTGTTGTTCAAAACTCTTCTTTGTAGATGAAATCAGGATTTTAAGGAAACCCTCCTGTCAGAGTTGGTTGAGGTAAATGATGAAACTTGTATTCATAGAAGAGGTTTCAGTCCCATTCTGTTTTCTTCATATCCTGCCTTTATCGGTCTCTATCTGACCTTTCTGAGCTGTTTTTTGGTTCAGGTATATGATGAAATTTAGATTCATGGAAAAGCTTCTACTACTGCTCTCCTTTCCTTCGTGTCCTGCCCCTTTCAGTCAATATATCACCTTTCTGAGCTGTTGGAAACCTTTCATTCATTCTTGTCTTGAAATACAGACAAGTGCTAAATGGTATGAAAACATAGGGTACGGTGATCAATTCAGTCATCCCTGTAGCTCATCAAACCGGTACCATGATCAATCAGATCAGGTCTAGAATCTCTTACTTGGATTGCTGTACCCATTTCAAAATCTTCCTTGTGTTTTGCATCTTTTCCTTGAATTTCCCGTGCCCCTCATTGATTAATCATATCCATTTCATTCATTTTCTTGATGTCAGCAAATGTTGCATCATATATTGGCAGGCCATATGATCAGTTTGTCATGTTTTGAAGAATAATCATCAGCTAAGAATATTCATATGATTAGATACTCTGATTTTATTAAGGAGGACAAGATCAAAAAGAGATAAAGGAGTTATTTTAATAAATTATTAAATAAAAATTATGCAGATAATTTTGAAATATTTTTTTAGTTTTATTGAGAATAGAAATATTATATATACGCATAGACGTAGAATATTTGAAATAAAAGATGTTATAAAAAATATGAAAATAGAAAGAATAATAAGATCCGATAAAATTTCTATCGACGTTTGAAAATGTTTAAAAGAGAAGTAAATTAGGTGGTAAATTTATTTAATAAAATGTTAGAAACTAAGAATATACTTGATAAATGAAAAGCATTGTATTATCAATTTATAAAAATAAAGGTGGCATTCAAAATTGCTTTAACTGTCATATTATTAAACTCATGAGTCATATTATAAATCTTAGGTGAGGGTAATTAAGCATGCATTGAGATAGTAATAAAAAAATATTAAAGAGTCAATCTGATTTTATATGATGAATGTTGATTATAGAAGGTTTTTGTTTTTCCCTAGAAGATTAATGTAAAAAATATTGAGAAAAAAAAAAGATTTTCATATTATTTTTATTGATTTAAAGAAAGCATATGATAGAGTTACTAAAAAGTTTTATTATGGGTGTTAGTAAAAAAATCAGTATCCATTAGATATATTTACATAATAAAGGCATGGAGTTGTTATTAGTGTCAAAACTACTGATGATAGTACGGGTAAAATTTTCAATTATAATATGTTTACGTTAGGGATCTATTCTTAATTCTTATCTTTTTGTGTTAGTTAGAGATAAATTTACTAAATATATTTGGATGATATTTTATGGTATATGTTATTTGAGTTGATATAATATAAATAGGTGAAATTAAGATTGAGGTTAATCATAAGTTGGGATCGTAGAGAAATGTATTATAATTTAAAGATGTTAGGTTAAGTAAGATAAAAATAGATTATATGGAAGTAATTTTAATACTATTAGAAATATAGATGAATGTAAAGTAAAATTTGAGGATCCTGAATTTTCTAAAAGTAATCATTTTCGATATTTAGGTTTAATTATTCATTGATAAGGAGAAATTGAGGATGATATTGCACATATAATTAAAATATTATGCAATCATGGAATATCTGTTAAATTAAAAAAAATTTATAAAATAATTATAAAAATTATACATTCATAAAATAAATATGATTAAAATAAGAATGTTGAAAGAAATATATATGGTAATATAAAAAAAGATGGAATAAGAAATGAATTTATTTTTAAAAAGAGATGGTAGCATCAATTAAAGATAAATTGAGAGAAGAATGTCTTGAATGGCTTGAATATTTTTAACATATATCTATTAATACATCAGTACAAAAAAATAATTTGATACATATAGAATAAAAAAGATGTAGAGGTTGTTTGAAAAATTACATAAAAAATAAATAATAAATAAAGATTTAATATCTTTACTTTTTTTTTAAAAAAAAAGATTAAATCGAATAGAATCAATATATATATATAACTGATTTCTACTAGTTTGTGAATAAGGTTTTATTATTGTTGTTGTTGTTATAGTAGTAATATTAGGTTGTGTTGATTAAATATTTCAAAGAACTCTGCTTTTCTGTTCTTGTAGTCAAATCCTCTCGCCTCCACTCTGTTTCAGTTTCCTTGGTTTTGGGCTTGTAAAACCTCCTAAGTAAATAATCTTCCGTCCAGACAGTGCAGGAGGCATGCTGTTCATCGTACTGGATTTATTGGGATTTTCATCGTACCCGAGCTTGAATCTCAGTGTCATGATATTGATCATCTGATCTCCTATTCATGCATACTAACTTGTTTCTTACCTTTTTCTTTTTTCTTTTTTTTTTTTAATCTTCTGTCATGCTTATAGTTCTCGGTAGCTCTGTAGCTTTTCCAGACGAGTTTTCCACACGAGTTTGGCGAGAGCGTCTCCCTTCCTGTTGCTCCTTTTTCAACTGGCTAGATCAAGCGGCGATTGGAAAGGTAGACATCAGTAGTCCAAGTCATCTGCTTTATATTTCCCGGATAACAAAAGCAATTCACTGGCAAATTGTGGCTACTTGAATGTCAAAATGGCACCGATACGCTCGTCATCCTTTATATTACCATGGACTTTTGCTGGTGTGAGTTGATGTTTGCAAAGGATGCAGTAACTTCTGATGCATCTTGCCTTTAAGTCCTGATATGAGACAAAAACAAAACGAGAAAAAAAAGAAAAAAAGAAAAAAAAAAGGCTACTTGAGCATAAATTAACGCATGGTAATGACCATCCCTGGGATCTTTGTAAAATTCCAAGGAGTGCTTATGGACTACGTTCCCCTTATTTTCAAAAGTGATCTCATATATGTGCTTATGGTGTCGCAACTCAGCGTCTGTGCCTCGGTGGAATCATACACTTGCTCCAAATCTAGGCCTGCACTTGGGTTGGGACGAGTCCAACGGTAGCCCGACCCAGATCCAACGAAAAATGGCTACATGTTTTGAGTTTTGCGTGCGCAGTTTCAACCTCCAATCTACCACTTGGTTGTCTGGGTTAGATCAAGTACGTATCCTCATTCATCAAAATAAGAAATAATTAAACTAAATATTTATAAACAAACACCATAACAACAATTTACCAAATCTTTTTAAAATTTATTGAGAAAAAATAGGAAAAAAAAAAGAAGATCAAATGTGTTTATTAAATCAAATACTTGATAAAAGCGCAGTTAGGCGGGGGAGGGGGAGAGGGAATGATTGCACAAGATGCTGGGGCCTTGGTCTAGTGGAGTTTAACCCAGGCACCCTTGCTGGGCACCCCCCGGTGCACCACATGCACCTGGTAGTAGCCGGGCGGCGCGTACGCCCCGGACGGCGGCGCCTGCACCCTGATAGCGTAGCTGCCGACTCTCTTGAGGAGCAACTCCTCAGTCTTCAGTATGAGCAGCCTCTGGTTCATGGAGTAGCCGTGCGTCGTGAAGGGCTGCGCGTACATGGTGACCATCAGGTCGCCCCTGTTCACCAACCCCCCTATTGGGATGGTGAAGGCGATGGTGAAACTCTGCCCGTACTGCATCCCCTCCTCCGGAAGCGCGCCGACGTTGATGCTTGGCCTGTGGATGTTCAGCTCCGGGTCCTGGTACGGCGGGCTGAACCTCTCCACCCTCAGCTCCGTCGGGAATTCCTGGCCGACGAACAAGTAGCGGTTGTTGGTGTTGCTACCGGCGACAAGGATGTCCCCGTCCGGCAGGACCGCAGAGGTGGAGTGGTACATGCGCGGGATGGTGCCGGCGGCCAGCTCGCGGAACCGCTCGCCCCGCTTCATCAACGGGCGGTAGAGCACCGGCGTCAGCACGGGGTCCTTGGCCTGCCACCACCCGGCCGAGCCCTTGGCGGCGCCGTTGATGATGAGCATCTCGGCGTTGGGCAGCAGCAGCATATCGCCCATGGTGCGGGGCATCGGCATCTGCTCTACGTGCCAGGCGGCGTTGGGCTTATTGATGCTGAGGCGGCCGCAGCTGCGGAGAGCGGGGACGAATTTCTTTTCGGCGGAGAGTTTGAAGGAGTCTTTGGGGCAGCCGCCGCAGATGAGCACCTCGGCAGTGACCACCGAGCGGCGGAGGTCGAGGGGGAGGAGGGCGGACATGCCGGAGGCCGGGTAGTTGCGGGCGCCGCCCATGAGCGGTGGGTACTCGCGGATGACCTTGTTGGCCTTGGGGTCGAGGAGGATGGCGCGGTCGTTGGCAAAGATGAAGAGGTTGCCGTCGGTGTTGAGGTGGACGAATGGGTAGAGATTGTTCTCTATATCGTCGGTCGTTTTTTTGAGGAATGGGAGAAATTTTGCATCCTGGAAGGTGTTGGGTTTTCCCGCCGGGGGGACAAACTCGTAGTTGAACTCGTGGCGGCCGCCAACGACGACGAAGCTGCCGTCGGCGAGGATCTGTTGGGTGGAATACCTGCATGCATGAAAAAAAGAAATAATAAGATTTAATTAATACTACCAAGAGTGCATGCATGCATGCAATGGTTTAGTCTCGTTGATCCGTTTGGTTGGAAACAAAGAATATGTCTAGATATACTGCATACCATTTTTGTGCAGAGAGATCGTTGGTGAACTCTTTAAAGTCGCAGCCGGCACATGGTTCGAGGTATCTCACGCCTCTTCCCCCATCGTTATACCCTCCGGTTTGCACCAGATTCCCCTCAGCGTCCAAGCCTCCAGATGAACACCAGGTGTCCGTCAGGACCTAGATGCGAAAAGAAACCGTCAGATGGAAGAATAAAAACACCATCATCTCTGAACAGTTTAGTTGGAAGACACAGGCTCCAACAACTAATCTGCAAAGGCTAGCGGTGCCCTGTGAGGTCCTGTGACAGCATCGTAGGCAAACGAAGTGGCATCATGTCGAAAACAAGACGAATTCATGAGGCAAAGGAGCGCATACTTAAATATGACTAGCAGTTTGAGAAAGAAATGTCATCCCACTATAATCCTTCCTTATACCTTCCCTTCAATTGTTGATATATTAATAACTTCCCTTTATTAAGAGAATATAGTAACCATTAATCCATATAAACGCCTGCTTGCCTTCCTTATGCAAGAAAAGAACAATTTGGACTTTGGGAAAATTATAGTTTTCGAAAAACTGAACAAAGAATGTCCAGCTCTTTAGAAGGCTGTAAGCTGGCATTTTTAAAAAATATGAAAATAAATTCTTCAAGTTTAACTTTTAATTAAACAGCATGGAAAGCTAGGCTTTTCTCCTTCTCAAGAAAACTTTTTTTAGTGTTTTTTTTTTTTTTTTTCAATTTCAAAGATTTTTGAACAACCAAATAGTTCCGAAGTTTTGATCTAAATCCAACGCCAGCTAAGATTAAGGTTACAAACTTCCTCCCTCATTTCGTACAAAGCCAAGTGCAGGTAGAAATTAGAATTCATAGCAAATCAACAATTTCAAACACTCAATTAACTCTTTCTCTGGAGAAATTAAAAAAAAACAAAAAAAAAGTTTAGCTAATTCATTCATATAAAATTTCATCTAGAATATCCAAGTAACTCTTTTTACCATTGAGTCGCAACGTACAAGCAGAGGCCTCTACGTATAACCTCGCCCATGTATAAGGAAAATAGAGAGAGGAATGTAACACAAGCTACCTTCAGTGGCCGGACCTTTGCAGTATCGATATCAAACTCCACGGCATGGGCCCAGCAGTCCAATTCTTTCGTGGGACTGAAGGGATCCACGCGGCAGTTGCCTTCCGGCAGGCCGATCTGCGATGGCCCAAACACAGTGGAATCGAACATGATGGCCTTGTTGTTCTTCATGATCACGAGGTGCATCGCCGACACCCCTGCATTCTCCTTCACCAGCTTCCATGCGCCGGCGTACTGCGTCTCGAAGTCGGGCTTCTTGACAGCCTCCGGAGCCTTGACGGGATTCCCAGTTGCTGGTGACGGCAATGGATTTAGAAGACCGGGCCGCCCGAACGGGATTCCAATGAGATCAAACAGCGAGGGCTCGACCACATTGGCCCCAAGGAGGATGGGAAGAAGGAAGACGGTGATGCGAAGGAGATCACCCATCCAAATACTTTCGGCTGGATTGCCTGTCTCTTCTCTGCTTCTTAGGTCCTCCCCTCTCTTCTCATCGCCCTAGGAATGGGTGGTTCGCCTTTATACTTAGGAGAGAAACTTAGGCGTTGAAGGGCCAACCGATGGTTCGAAAATAGCACATATATTGTTTTAACAAAATCGCTCAGGTTTTCGCTTGCTTTTATGTCTTCGTTGTTGGGTCGGTCTTAGAGTTTTCCGTAATATCGGCGTTGCCATTGTTCTTGTAGAGGGCAAATCAGATTTGAAGGCATTTTTGTAATAAAATTATTATTATTATTTGAGGCGATCAGTTAGACAGAGAACAACTCGGGCTTGACGCGCTTCTCCGACGTCTCCGCGCCCCGGTGGACGCTCTCCCTTGCGGTTGTCGACTGCAAACCATCAACGGATCCATGTTTTAGGGGAGAAAAACGCGCGCGCGCGTTGTGGAGAAAAACACGCGCGCACGCACGTACAACGCGCGCCCGCGCGCGCGCAGAGAAAGAGAGGACTAAAGACAAGATGACGACACGAGCGACGAAATGAGCTGGTATAGGGTTGCGGTAGGGAGATGCACAGCAAAGCGAGAGAATACAAGAATAAGTTAATTGCTTCAATTTTTAAGCTAAACCATGATGTTCAACCCATGGCTCTAAGGATTAATATTAATACTATAACAATAAGAATAGAATCTTAATCTCAAATTCGTTGGAGCGATCGAAGTAAACATATCATTTAAGCCAAATTAATCATGCTTAAACTATCAATTTAGGTTCAATGTGAGTTTCAAGCTAAGTTGAAAATAAATCTAATTTGATCGCACTCAAATATATACCATGATATTAGGACTGGTTCAAACTTGGATAGAATATATATAAAATTTATTAAATATTAATTTAAATTTTATTAGAACTTAAATCAAGCTCGAATTCAAGCTTAAATTGAGCTCAGTTCAGCCTCAAATTGATTTCATGCCCAATTTAGGATCTTCAAGTTGATCAATTAGACTTGTATTTAGTGCATTCAAAATAAACCTGAAAACAGTAGTCAACAAATTAAGATTGAACTCTTTCAAGCTCAAAATCAAATTTTGTCACACCAAAGTTTGATTAGGCTTAGTATCACCCTCCATGTCACAAAATCTTCCGTCGTAATCTTGTTATCTCAAATAAAATATTTTGGGGGATTTTCCTCCCCAAGTTGCATCCAAAACATTTTGTTATCTCAAAAAATATATGTGATCACTTCAATCCAAGCACATAGCCCTGTTAAAATTTAATTCCTTATTGTTATCGTTATTATACGATAAGTATTTTATTAATAAGTCTGGTAGTTTGTTAAGTTTAAAAATCAAATGTCGTTAGTTGTGAGTGGGTAACGTATTGTTGGATAGATAAGTATGATTTTAAAATGAAAAATATGAATTTTGGATGTTTCACTTCTTTCGCCTTTCTTTCTGAGAAAAAATTCTGACTAAAACTACAGTCATCAAACTGGTATCAGAGCATCGCCGACGATCCTCCGCCGAGTCCCCACTGCTCAAATCTCTTCCTTCTCATAGCAACGCGGTGCTCCCCTTCCGCGTTTCACTGGAATATCGAAACGAATCAAAAAAAAAAAATTATACGGACGTAACGCAGGCGGTATCTAAGAAGAAGATACCGCTTTTATGCGTGCGTAGGCGACGAACCTGGTTTCCAGATATCGATCTTAAAAAAAAAAAATTCAGAGAAGAATACATCCAAACAGTCTTCCCACGCTCTCAAAGTGTTCGACAAAAGGCTTGAATGTAGATACCTCCAAGCAGTCTCAAGTTTTGGAGATGACGAGTTCAAGCAATCAATCTGTAAGTGCTCAACAATCACAAGTTCCATTTTTTATGAAGAAAACTATGATTTCTGATTTATGAAGATGAAAACAGTTTTTTTATCATATGATCTTTGGAAGTATGTGGAAGATGGGTATGATGAACAGGATGATACAGTTGCTTTGAGTAATGCCCAAAAACAACAATTGAAGGATCAAAGGAAGAAAGATGCAAAGGCTCTAACTTTGATTCAACAAGAAGTTGCTGATAAAATTTTTTTAAGAATTATTAATGCAACAAGATCAAAAGAGGCTTGGGATATTCTTCAAAAGGAGTATAGAGGCACTTTCAAGGTAAAAATAGTAAAGCTTCAAACTCTGCGAAGAGATTTTGAAAATTTAAAGATGAAAGAAATGAAGTTGTTGAAGGATTATTTCACTAGAGTCATGGAGGTTGTGAATCAAATGAAGATATATGAAGATACTATTCCTGATCAAAGAATTGTTGAAAAAATTCTTATCAGCTTGCATGAAAAATATGACCCCATCATTGCTGTTATTGAAGAAACTAAAGATCCTGAATCTTTGAGTGTTGAAGAGTTGATGGGATCAATTAAAGCATTTGAGCAAAGGTTGAATAGACGTTTTGAAAAATTAATTGAGGGTGCTTTTCAATCTAAGCTCAATATTAATTTAAGACCTCATGATAAAGACTCTAAAGGAGAATCTTCAAGAGGTGGAAGATATACAAGAGAAAGAGGTAGAAGCAACTCAAGAGGAAGAGGAAGAAACAACTTTAGAAGACAAATTAATGAAGAGTTCACTCAATAAAAATATAGAATTTGTCAAAGAAGTAGCCATGTAAAGAAAGATTGTTAGTTTCGAGGAAAGCCTCAATGTCACAATTGCAAAAAGTTTAGTCATGTCCAAAAAGATTGTTACTTGAAAAAAAATCAGCAAGCAAATTTCATTGAAGAAAAAGAAGGTGAAGCCAATCTGTTCTATGCTTGTCAAGCAGCTATGGATCGAAAGCATGATGTTTGGTTTCTTGATAGCGGGTGTAGCAATCATATGACCAGCAATGAAAGAATTTTTATGGAGATTGATTCAACTACCAATTCTCAAGTAAGGATGGATAATGGTGCCTTAGTTCAAGCAAAAGGAAAAGGTATAATTGCCATAGAAACAAAGAAGGGAATAAAATATATCCGCGATGTGCTGCTAGTTCCAGAATTGGAGTAAAACTTGTTAAGTGTTGGACAACTTGTAGATCATGGATACTCAGTTCACTTTGAAGAAGACTCTTGCAAAATTTTTGATAAAAGAAATCAAGCTGTGCAAAGATCAAGATCGAGAAAAATAGAAGTTTTCCTCTAACTTTCTCTTACAAGAATGATGTAGCTTTGAAGATGGATATAGTTGGTGACTCATGGTTATGGCGTAGAAGACTTGGGCATTTGAATTTTCAAAGCTTAAAGAATCTTCTGCAGAAGAACATGGTGTATGGGCTGCCATTTATACAAGAATTAAAAGAAGTTTGTGAAGGTTGTGCATTTGGGAAGCAACACCGAGAAGCATTTCCAAAAGAGAAGACATGGAGAGCTAGAGCACCATTGGAGCTTGTTCATACAGATGTATGTGGTCCTTTGTCAACACCATCTCATGGAGGTAACAAATACTTCCTAACCTTTATTGATGACTTCTCTAGAATGACATGGGTATATTTTATGAGACAAAAATCAGATGTGTTCAGTATCTTTAAAAAATTTTAGAATTTTGTTGAGAGGCAAAGTGGACATTTGATTAAAGTGTTAAGAAGTGATAGAGGTAGTGAGTATAACTCGAATGAATTTAATAATTTTTGTGAAGATATTGGCTTGAATAGACAACTAACGGTTGGATACACTCCATAACAAAATGGAGTGACTGAAAGAAAGAATAGAACCATTATGAAGATGTCAAAAGCAATGCTTCATGAGAAGGGATTGCTTTTGTCTTTTTGGAGTGAAGCAGTTTCTACTGCAGTTTATTTTGTTGAATAGATACCCAACAAAAGTAGTGATTAATCAAACTCCAATTGAAGCTTGGAGTGGAAAGAAGCTATCAGTGAATCACTTAGAGGTTTTTGGATGTATTTGTTTTGCTCATATTTCAAAGAATGTTAGAAACAAGCTTGATGAGACTAGTGAGAAATGCATTTTTGTGGGTTGTAGCTCAAAATCAAAGGGCTATAAACTTTTCAGCTTGAAGAAAAATAAGTTGATTATTAGTAGAGATGTTATTTTTAATGAGAAGGGTACATGGGATTGGAAAGAGAAGAAAATCCAAGGTCAGGCCATTATTCTCAATGAAACACCAGAAATTCAAGAATATAAAGATAATGTTCATGAAGATGTACCACAAATGTCTCCACAAATATGTCCAAGTTCATCATTAAGCTCTAGTTATTCATCATCAAGTACACCTTCAAGGAAAATGAAAAGTCTTAGTGATGTGTATGCTAGCTGCAATTTTTATGTTGTTGAGCTAGAAAGTTTTGAAGAAGCAATTAAAGAAGAGACTTGGAAGAAAGCTATGGAAGAAGAAATTAATGTGATTGAGAAGAATAAAACTTGGGAGTTAGTTGAAAGACCAAAAGATAAAGAAGTGATTGGTGTCAAGTAGATCTACAAGATGAAATTCAATTTGAATGGTACTATCCAAAAGAACAAAGCAAGGCTTGTAGCTAAATGGTATTCTCAACAACCAGGAATTGACTATGAAGAGACATTTGCTCCAGTGGCTCGGCATGATACAATTAGAGTTTTTATTGCCTTGGCAGCTAAATATGGCTGGTTATTGCATCAACTTGATGTAAAATCAGCGTTCTTGAATGGTACTCTGAAAGAGGAGGTTTATGTAGAGCAACCTCAAGGCTTTGTAGCAAATAGAGAAGAAGAAAAAATCTACAAGCTAAAAAAGGCTTTGTATGGCTTCAAACAAGCACCCCGAACTTGGTATAGTGAGATTAATGCCTATTTCAACAATAAAGGTTTTTAAAGAAGCAAGAATGAGCCAACATTATATATTAAGAAGCAAGGTATATCTGACATTTTTATTATTTCTCTCTATGTTGATGATATGGTGATTACTGGTAATGATGAAAGAATGATTGCTAACTTTAAAATGGAGATGAAGCAAAAATATGAAATGAGTGATTTGGGTTTATTACATCAATTCTTGGGCATTGAAATTTATCAAGAAGAAAGAGTATTTATTTGCCAAAAGAAGTATGCAAAAACTCTTCTTGAAAAATTTCGAATGGTGAATTGTAAATCAGTTTGTACTCCATTGGTTGTGAATAAAAAGCTAAGCAAAGAAGATGGAAGCAAAGAAGTGAATGCATCACTTTATAGAAGCTTAATTGGAAGTTTATTATATTTGATAGCTACTAGACCTGATATTATGTATGCAGCAAGTTTGTTGTCCAGGTTTATGCACAAACCTACTCAAATTCATTTTGGGGCTGCTAAGAGAGCGTTGAGATACATTCAAGGTACTATTGATTTTGGTATTTAGTATGAGAAGAATGTTGATGCAAAATTATTGGGATTTTGTGACAGTGATTGGGCTGGATGTATTAATGATATGAGAAGCACTTCAAGATATATTTTTTCTTTTGGTTCAGGAGCAGTTGCTTGGGCTTCTATGAAATAACAAACAGTGGCACAATCATCAGCCGAGGCTGAATATGTTTCAGCATCATTGGCAGCTTCATAAGCAATATGGTTAAGGCGTATTTTAAAGGATATTGGTGAGAAGCAAGAAGAAGCTACTCCAATCTTGTGTGACAACAAATCAATAATTGCTATGACTAAGAATCCAGTTTATCATAGACGTACAAGACATATTGCCATCAAACATCACTTTATTAAAGATGCAGTGGAGAAGAAGAAGATTCAAATCAAATATTGCAGCTCCAATGATCAAGTTGCAGACATTTTTAATAAAGCACTTTCAAGAGACAAGTTTCAGTACTTTATAGAATTATTGAATATCACAATAAGGAATTAAAGGAGAGTGTTAAAATTTAATTCCTTATTGTTATCGTTATTATACAATAAGTATTTTATTAATAAGTCTGGTAGTTTGTTGGGTTTAAAAATCAAATATGGTTAGTTGTGAGTGGGTAACGTATTGTTGGATAAATAAATATGATTTTAAAATGAAAAATATAAATTTTGGATGTTTCACTTCTTTCGCCTTTCTTCCTGAGAAAAAATTCTGACTAAAACTATAGCCATCAAGCCCATATTATGTTTGTCTTTCATCGCTCCAGGGAAGCGAAGCTTATAAAGAGAAGATACTGACTGCTTAAACATCATCAAGTTACACAAACTAGCAGTTTACAACATATGTTTGACTATTAGGTGGATGGGCAGGGGAATCAAAAGCCAAAACCTTCCCTTTTTTTTCTTGCATTAAGCTTCTAGCATAAAACCTCCTGCTGGGGCACCAAACTAGGTTATGAGATCTTCTCCATTCTCTAACTCACTACAACCCAAAAGAAGAATCATTCAAATCCTAAACCAACCTAAGATAGAGCTCCAAAAGAAACTCTTTTCTTCGTGAGGGGATTCCTTCCTGCGTCCAAATTCACCTCTTTCTCAACTCTATTCCTTCCAACGAGCTCAAGGAGAAATGAACAACCTACCGAATATATGCACTTCCTGTAACACTAAGCAATGGAAAGCTCATGCACTCTATGAACATTGGTGTTACAAGAAGTCATTGATTTGCTGTGCCGATAAGAGCTCACAAATATGTTGAATTTAGAACCGAAAAAGAAATGCTGGATAGCTATTCTGATTCCTTCTACATTTCAATGATCAGAACAATATTTCTACGTCTCGATAAATGGAAAAAAAAAAAGAATAGAAGCAAGAACAATGGTTTCTCAATTCATGATGCAAGTAATCTGATAGGTGTTGACAAACTTTTCAATGGCTTTGGATCGCCCATCACATGAATTCCTTCGGTAAAATGAACAGTTATCATCCCAACTATAATACGTGCAACATAGAATTATTGTAGAAGAACAAAAACATCACCCTAAAGCGCATCTCTCAGGTGTCTATAGTCATAATCTAAGCTCCAGATCTATTTCTTGTGTATCACTTGAATCAGAGTGCTGACTTGTTGAACCTGTCAAGCAATTTTGATCATGCCGTAGCTTCTTCTGCATTGAGTCCTGCGAAATAATCGAGTTATGAGATTTAGTATTATATAATAAAAATGCATGTCTTCTCATCAAGAGAAGATAATAATGCTTTTCAAAGTAGGTAATCTTCATCAAAATCTAGAGCAGGTAAAAGTTTTGAAGACAACCTCCGTAGTTTCTTCCCAGAAGGGCTGCGCTGGAGTTGATGGTGCATAACGATGGGGTAGAAAGGTATTGTTGTGATTTGAGAAGGGCCTGGCATTAATTGATACCAAAAAAGTTAGAAAAGAAGTATGAAATAAATTTTACTGGTCAATGCCTCAAAAGCTTGGAATCATAGGAAAATTAAACTCATGATACCTGGACGGAGGACTAGGTGGGAATTCACCATGTGGGATATGCCTTCTTTCAGTGTCTCCATAATTCATCTACGTTTCACGAGAGGAGAGTTTTCATGCAAGAAAGATGTGAGAAAGGGTTTGAGTAGAACGGATCTCAGACTACTTTTTTTTTCCCCTAAGACTGAGGAAAATACGATCATTAAGCTTTTTTTTTTTTTTTTTTTTCAGCTTATGGTACAGTTAAAATATGTATTCCAAAATTCCTCTCAAAAAAATAGATTTTTCAATGGAGTGTTTCAATGACTCTTCAACAAGTTCAACGAAATTAGGCTAGGATTGTTGATCATGATGGTTTAGGACTGAATTAAATTATAATATAAGATTTTGTTAGCTGTAAGAAAGGTGAAAAAGCATGACCAATTAAACCATTGTGGTTATGACGATCTTGTTCCTAAGAGCTATTGAAGACATCATGGTGATTTTGCTCACAAAATTTGAAGGCCGTTACTTTTCTGAAAAAAATTTGAATGGCATCACAAATCTAAGGCACGTCAGGAAATATAGGCGTTTTCTTTCCCCCTTTTTTTTTAAAGTATATTCTCTTTCAATTCTGCTGTTTTCTAATGAGATCGAGCTTGACATGACGTTTTCTAGAGAGAGAAAGAGAGATACCATGTTGTGGGGATGAAGAGAGAGGACTGAAGACGATGAGACCATGTTTGAGGAAGAGGGAGATGATGAAAATGCCACATCTACTCTCATGTCATCCTGCTTGAAGACAACCATTAAAAGAAAGCTTCATGAAAACTATACGACCATTAGTAGAGAAAATTATACCTGTTGATGTTGTTAAATAACAACTCTTAAAGCAGCTTATATAAGTGGGGGGAAAAGGAAATCCAGAGAAAATGAAAGAGACCGTTCTAAGATTACTATGAAATGGGGAGCGAAGGGAGGGAAGATATTCGGCCATTTGATCTTGCAATCTGATCTTCTCCAACTGAGCCACTCCAAGTCCTCTCTGGGGTTGCTTTGGCTTCTCTGAACTGCTTTTCTTCCCCTTGCGAGAGGAACTAGATCTTCCACTTCCCAACCCCAAGTCGCCAAAATAGCTGCTGCCCATCCTCTCCTCCTTAACAAAGCTCCAAGCCTAAACCAATCTACAGATATATGCACCCAGAGAGAGAGAGGGAGTTGAATCTTTGGGATCCTTGGGAGTGAAAAGGATGTGCATCCAAGATCCATTTAAAGGGTGTTCCCCAAAAGCAATAACTGCATTGCTGGACTGATTGATTAAGAGATTTAGGGTGATATTCCTTTGCGTTTTTGCGCTTGTTTTTGTGTAGATGGAGAAATATTATATTCTTTAAAGCATCACAAACCACCATGTGGACGAGATGCGGCCAGATGTAAACCCCGTCACTAGTTTAAATTTATTTATTTTTTTTTTAAAAAAAAGCACTCGATTTGTCAAAGATGACCTCTTCGATTTGTCATGAGACAATTGCTTTCCTACTTAACAAGTGATTTACACTTAATTATATACTTTTCTTGTGCTATGGTAAAAGAAAATAATATATATAAATGGTACTGGTAAATTTTCTAGTTGCTAAGTTAGATTGATAATATCAGCATTACTTTATAATATAAAATGTCAACAAATTTATCCCCATTTTATAGATGAAAAACTGATATTGCTTTTCTTTGATTAAATTACAATCTGAGAATTATTCTGAGCGATAATTTAGCCTCTTGTCCAAACATGTAACTTAAAAAATTCATGTAAGCCCCTTTATCAAAGCTGCTCAAGGCGTTCTGTGAAAATCATTGTCTTCATTATCCTTAAATGATGCGTAGAATTTCTTAGTAGCACATTTTGATCCTTTTTTCAATCCATGGAACCAAAAAATGATAAGCATAAGGTATGGTTGCCTTAGTGATCGGAATGGAGAGATCACAGGAAATTTTGCAGGGAAATCCTACAAAAATACTTAATTTTGAGAAAATAAATATTTAATATTGGCTAACTTAAGTGCAAATGAAAAATATAGACCAATCAAGTTGGTAAATGCCTCCTTTTGTTTGAAGGAAGAAGTTAATATCCTTAAGGTTAGGATTAACTTTTTTCCCCTCTTCCAATGATTTTTTATCTCTTTTTTGAAGTAATTTCTCCTTTAATAATCAAACAACCTTATTATCTATTTATAGAAGCATGCTTATTTTTCAAGCTCTCTCTCCCCACCTAGTGTAAATCATTTTATTTTTTTTCAATAAGCAACAAGTCAAACAAAATAGTTCAAAACAACGGATTTGTCCAAATTACAGCTATTTATAACTTAATTATATGAAATCTTGAAGATGGAGACACAAATGCACAACCATCTACAATAAAAAAGGCAACTAATTTAGTGTAAATGAATCAGCCAAGTAATCTCATAATTCAAACTTGGCCTAGTCTAACAAATGGTTCAGGTTAAACCAAGGTATGCTTGGCCCCTGCTTGATCTAATTTTATATTCAAGTCATTTTAAATTTAAACTCAACTTAATTACTAATTAAATTGGTCCAAGCCCAGTTTATGGAGTGAACTCGATTGGACATTTGGATTGGATCAGAGTTAACTATTATCTAAACCTAACCCAAAATATTTAGGTTTAAGTTGAAATTAGGTCAAGTCGAGTTTGCATTGAAGTTCAGGATCTATCTATTCTTTTATAGTTAAAGTCTAATAAGGCATTAAATATAGAATTACTAAAAAATTTAAATAAAACTAAAAGAAACTAACTTAAACTTGTAAAAACTTTTAATTTTATCCAAGTAATTGATCATTTTTTAGATTATAAACTATGTTTTTTAAATATAAATTGATATGTTTGAGATCATTATAAATAAGAATACATAAAAATAAATAATGAAATATGAATGTTTAAATATAATTAAATGACAACTAATGAAAAAAGATATAGTTACAATAAAAAAATAATTTAAAAATAAGTTATTCAGTGAATTTGTAAAGATAATTAGAGTGAAAGAAAAAGAGGTTTATTTAAATCAGGTTTTTTGATTGGATCAAATCGAGTCCAAGTCATGTCAGATCTATTTTTTGTTCACTTAAGTGAGACCTAATTGATATACAAGTTAGGTTAGGTTGGATCAAGTTAGATTAAAAAATATCAGATCCATACTTGACTCAGAATTTAGATCATGTTCAATTTTTGAACCCAATCCAACCTACGGATTTTCAATTATGGATTGGATTGGGTTTGATTGGGTTGGGTCATGGATCAATCTAATCTATTAACAATGCTAATCCTAAATATAATTTAACTATTGACTAAATTAGTTCATGCCAAATTATTATAACCTACCGATTACCAACCAAAATACTATAATCCTAGACTTGCTAGAGAATAGTCATAATCTTTTTATGACACCAGCATAACTACACAACCCTATGTATAATTAATGTAATAAAATAAACTTCCCTAAAGCATCTTGTTCAATTATGTTACTTATTAATTAGCTAAGAAGCCTCATTCATACAGGTTAATCAATCATGCAACATCCAAAACTTCACCATCATATAAAGATGTGTAGGCAAATTCTTAAAATAATTTCTAGAATTTGCATCCTAAACCTTTTTCTATGATAAGCCATTGCGGGAGAGATGTTAATAGATTGACCTAACAATTGTTGGTAAGTTGTCCAAGTAAACTCAATTGTTTACCAAGCATAAACAATAGTATCTAGAAGTTTCAAATTACTATGAAAAATACTTAAGGAAAATATACATAAATTTCAAACCCCTTCATATTTTCTAAAATATTACAAACCAGTGATATTCCATCTTTTTATGACCTAGGCCTTCTCTATTAACCTGTATATTCGTGAGAAAGTCCTAAACAATAATCATTTCCACACATCAAAATCTTTATCCATTTGACTTTGATATGAGTTCGTAGATTCATGCCTATAGTGCCACATAAATAATTTACAATATTCTCAGTTTTACTAATGAATTAATACCTCTCTCTCCTTTATGTCTTGAAAACATCTAAAGAGATATAAGTGAAATGCAATGGAGCAATCAAGTGACATTGAATGAGCATAACAATCAAGTTACATAGTAAATTATTAAAAGCTAGAATGAAATATATTATGTTTTTTGTTATGATTATAAAGCTATCTTTTAAATAAATTAGAGGAAAATTGAAATATACTTTCAATCGATAACATAAGTGAACAAGTTCAAAACTAAATTCATCCATTAACTATTGAAGGTAGCACAAAAACTTTGACTAAAAAATATTGGTGAATGATGGCCATTTTTTGAGTATAATCACCATTGGTTGGCTGAATTTGAGCAAGTTAGGTGAAATTAATTACTTTGCAAGGCATGAGCATTTGAATTAAAAGGACTCAAAACATGATGTTATGTATATTCAGAAGCCATTTGTTTAGCTTGGATGATTATTCCTATATTTTTATACAACTAAATTTCCATTAACACCATTTAGTAGGTACCGCAGCTAGTAATTAGGTCGCAAACTTCATCATTAATCATGTAAATGATTTAACATATCTTAAATAGTTATCCTAGTAACTACTTGAATTTATTTATTTTATTGATGCAATAAAAAAAAAGTTTAATAGAGATCATTTTGGTCATGATTTTAAATTTTGATGCCACAAATTACTAGTGTATTATTTTTGAAACTAAAAAGTGCATTGACCTGATCAATATTTGATCATCAAGAAGTTTCTTAAACAATAACTTTTAAAAGGTCTGCCTTGCGAGAAATATTATATGATCACATACATCTACATTTTTATGTCAACTTTTTGATAAGTTTGTCATATTAGAAATATTATAGCATAATTACTTACATTCTCTTATTCATATTTGACCATGGTATTTTATCATTACTTATTATGCACATTTCGTGTGTCACATGGGCTACTAAATATGGCTTGGTTGTCAAAATTCTTTCTTAATGTTTAGCTAATATAAAATATTGATGCTCTATCAATTATCATCTATTATCATTGGAGGAATCTTTGTGTTGATAAAATGATAGATTTGATCAATTAAAATGCTTAAACCTGTCAAATAATATCTTTTTGTGTGTCATCAGCTTGACCCAAGCTGATTAATATAAAAATTTGTTGGCCTATATCATGGTAGTCATAGCTATTTAATCTTTGATAAACTATTTTACCAACAAATTATTCTTTAATGCATTGAATTAGTATAACATTTTATAAATTATTACACCTTAAGAATCATACAGTTAAATATTGTGGCACTCATCTCTCCCAAACACAAAGTGCTGAAAGCATAACACTCCTATATGCTTTCACTCCCTTATGTGGCCCTATCTCCTATTATATGATCGGCTAATCTGATTTATTGCATAGCTTCAAATAGTGTTGTGCCTTTATGAGGGATCGAAGATTATGTTAAATGTCTAGCGTGATAAGCTAAGATGTCGTTGACCCCGAGATTGCTTTGTAAACTCCTCTTTTGGACCTTCTAAACTTGGCTTTTCCTCAATCTATTATCATACTATTGTATTTCTTCTCTTTCTTATCCGATTATTGACGTCCCCATTGTCGGTGCGTCTTTCTTAAGGTCGTCGGCCATTAATGTGAGAATTCGAGTTTTTTTAATGCCGAAAGATAAACCAATTTCTTTCCTATTAATCTTCTATTTCATCATTTGTTCTTGGTTCATTGCAGCCAGTGATTTGCTAATTGTGGATAAGGGTTTAGCCCTAGGAGGCATCCAATTTCTTCTTATTTTTCCTTGATCCACTCTAGTTAGTTGTTGGCCACCTCCCTCTTCATCTAGTTGCCCTTGAATCAGCCATAGGAATCGTCTTGCGAGTTGATCAATAGTTAAGTATTCAATGGTTATGCCTAACCTTGAAAACCTTTTCCCTTCTTTGCTGTTGCCTATAACTCCATTAAAGATCCTCTCCTAACTTTATCCTGAGTTAGGTTAGCCATCGCTAATTGGCTGGACTGATTGATTGTATTGCCTGTACCTAAAGGTGTTTCCTCTTATTTTTTTTAGCTTGAAATTGGGATCCCTACCTTGTCTTAGGCTCGACCTTAGGCTAGGCTCCTCAAACTTTGGAAGCCTCCAAGGAGGCCTTCATCCCAAATTTTGTGACCAATCTAGCTCCTCGTCCAGGTGCCTCTTCCCGCTTTTTTTTAGTTGCAGATCCAATCTAAGATCTAACACTAAATCCTTAACCTTAGAGCCAAATCCTTAACCTTGGAGCCAAACCTTAATTCTTTTCTTAATTAATTAAATATATTATTTTAGTCTAAAACTAATGTTATTAGTGTAGGTAGATAGTAATCAAAATTGGCTTTGCTTTAGTGGACTAGAATTTGCTCCACTACGAAGTAAGCATTTCTTGCATCATTTTTTTTGTAAATCCATTGCATGTTTTTTTGGAAGAATCTTTTGTATGTTTCTTGTAAATCTGTTGCATATTTCTTGTTGATAGCATTTGTATGTGAAGTTTAAATGTTGAATGCATTATATTTGATATTGCATAGCATAACCAATATGATCTATATGTCATATGGCATCATTAAATTTTGAATGGTTCATTAATTTATACACACGATCAGCATAATTCGAGTTTTAAAGAAACTATGAATCTTTATATACAATCAACAAGATGTAGTGTAATATAAATTGACTTTTGAATGAAAGATAGATTTATATGTATGACCTACATGGTATAGCATGATATCATTAAGTTTTAGACTTAATAATATACTATTGGATTAGCCATGCATTAAGATAGTTGCGCCATAGATAAATCGTATGTAGTATTCTGTTAGTTTCATCATAAGAAAGTTATACATGGTATTGAGATAATCCTGCTATGAATAAGTTGTATGATACTGAGATAACTCCGCCACATATAGATTGTATGTGGTATTGCAATAGCTCCATCATGTATAGATTGTATGTGGCACTGAGATAGCCCCGCCACATACATATTGTATGTGGTACTGAGATAGCCCCACCATAGTCTCACTGCAAGCAGATTGTATACGATATTAAGATAGCCCCACAATAGATAGATTATCCATAATCATAGTCATTTTAAAGTCCAATTATAATAATTTAATAAATTATGTAATTAACCAAAATTTATGCTGACATGTGACTATAATACCTAACTTGACATGCGTTTGATGCATAAGTTAGAAAATCCTCAAGTAAATGGTTTTGTTTCATGATGCATACATATTTTATTTAGTTATATGGTATTATATTGCTTTGATAAGGTTAGTTTGCACTTTGGGATTCTTACTAAGTTATTTTAGCTTACCACATTTATTTAATTTTTTTTATTGTTAACAGAGCATACAAACAACTGGCTGTAATGGAATTTGTGCAGCATAAAGATGAAAGAATACATTAACTTTGATATTACTAAAAAAAATGTGGTTGAACTTTTATTTATATATAATAGATGTGTTCTATTTAGTCTTTATTTTAATAAATAAAAGATTACTGTTACTATCATCATCATGTAATAGATTTTTTAGCCGGCTTTATATATTTTTTTGAGAGTTTACTATGCAAAACATGCGGCGTATCACGAATCAACTTTTGTTCTGAGTTTGAGTCGTGGTAAATATAATATCACTGCAGGAAGTAGAAGAACATACGAAACAACACGCATAACTCGTGCAACCATTTTAAAACTTATTTATAAACTATTCCCTCGTTATCTAAAGAGTAACATATATTCCCATTGATTGTGAGAGCCAATGCAATGAAGCAAGGGAGCTAAAGATAATACTTTCCACTCTTCAATGGCTATATGTTTATTTTATCATCATGTTTGTAAAATTTGTAACTATGCTTTTCCTCCACAAATAAAATAAATGTGGTGGTGATAAGCATTTAGACACGAGACGTGGGGCATAGACAAGAAATTTATTGAAGTACTTAATCCTTGAAAAAATTCTTAAAAGAACTTAATCCGAAGCATGAGTGCAGGAATATTATTGTTGCCTCCTCAGACAACGTGATTCATTCGATAAAACCGAATCGACTTTTGTCTGGCTGACGACGTCACATGCTAATCTACAAACTCTCTACATTGGTCAGCATGATAGCCTGCTTTTTTTTTTTTTCCCTTCGCTTCATTGGGTAAAATTAGTTCAGTTTTTGTTCAGGTTTTTGAGAAGTTCTGCAGGAAGAGAGCAATAAAGATCAACTGAATTTTGCATAATATAAAGACACGGATTATTGTGATAGTTTATTCGGAAATTTGCTGGATTTTTATACCTTTGCTCTCGTGATTTCTTTTGTAATGCATCGACCTGCAATGCATGTGCGCTCATCACCGAAAAGAGTGCATAAATCAATCATTCAGAAAATAATTTTTGTCACTTCTAGTTCGCTGGCATTCATCGATTGCAGGACTGGAAAAGTGGTGACTTGCGTGCCTGTATCTTTTTTTAACTTGGTTAAAACCTAACCTTGTCAATGTATTCTCTCAAAAAAAAAGAAGTTAACTTTAGTTAAAGGCAGAATGGAATGAGACTCATGTTATACGGTGCATTTGATGCTCAACGATCACAAGCAAGTAATTTTTTTTGGCACCTAACTCGATCATTTGATCCGTATACCTAGGGACAAGCAGTCAAAAATAGCCTAGAACGCAACACCTCTAGTCAACTATCCCTATGTTGGTTGGTTGAACCTTACCACTGGTATCTTTTGACCTCTTCAACATGAATATTTTTCTTTATGTTTCTGCGAGTCTTTCTTGAGATCTCTGCCAAGGCAGAAGCTATAAGATAGGAGAGAGGATGGTTCTACTCCATACACTTTATTGCAACAATATCTTCTCAGTATGCCTAGTGATACCTTAGCTTATGTCTTCTAGGAATCTTCTTTCATGGATAGTTTAGATGTGCCTTGGATTGTTCTCTTTATATATGGTTGGCATTGCTTTGTGATGACAGCCACTGCAAGGAATCACGAGCAACTTGAAGTTTCATAGGAATACACTAGTTGGTCGTCACCTTTAGATCAAAATTGAACTTCTTGTAGATAATAAAATTAATATCTTATTTTCTATAAAAAAAAAAAAAAGAAGAAGAAGACAGGCTAAAAGGTACCCATGTAAAAGGCATTGACCATAACCATTATATAATTCCAGTCGTAAATCATACGTTACTTGTGGTTTGCACGCAGAATAAACAATGGAAATAAAAATTAAGGAACAAGATGTTGTTCGGTATGGATGTGAACAAATGGCTAATAAATTAAAGGGAGATGTGGATGGATGGAGATCTCCTTGTGCTGCAAAGAGGAAACATGGAATATATAATATAGATTGTGGCCACATGCACTGATGCACCATATCACCTTGAGAAGTGGCCTCATATACTCACAGAATAAACTAAGCAATGGTGCTTTAGAAACTCAGATAATTAACTCAAAAAGAGTCACTCGGTGTGGTGTATTGTCATTGCTCCCTTTGAATTGGCATCGTCTGAGTGTGCCATTAAATGAAGCAAAGAGATTGATGCACAGCAGCTGAGTGACTTCTTAGACTGCCTTTCGTTTTCTCGAGTTACCATAGAATACGATTGCTCCAGACCAAGACTCTTCTCGGAAATGTGGAGGCCTGGTTACCTATCATTTGCCACTGACCATATCAGCTGATAAACTTGCTTGATCTGATGATGCGGGACTTTGGGAGCAGCAACTGGCACCTCGTCCATCAATCAAAAGAGCATGATATTCTTCTGGTATTTTAGCTAAGAAAAAAAAAAAAAAAATGGTGCATTGTTCTTTTTCTGATTATCAGAACCGGAAGAATTGAGCTTCAAGGAATGCTTGATCAACTTTTAATTCTACTTCTTATATTCAAGAAAGAAATATATAATATGAAGCAATTTAATGAAGAAAGAATCAATTTATATTATATTTTTTGGAGTAGTATGATCTGTGAAAGGCGGTTTAATCACAGAAACTAAGTTTTAAAGATCAACATAAGAAATAAAGGTAAACTAAATTGAAAAACTCTCTATAAAATTTATAGATATATATCAAAAACACCAATCCTTTCATATAACGCGTTAAAAATATATATATGAGTCATGGTCTCTCATTTGAATATTATATTTGATGCAAAATCATATTATAAATAAGATTCAATAATAAGAAGATATGTCTAATTATTTTACTATAAATAAAAAAACTAAAATTTGACACCGTCTCTAATAGAAAATTTATCTTCATTGAAAATTTTGAAATATTTATTTGTTGACATCTCTGCTCGCAAATCTACTGGTTCATATAAAGCTTACTATTGTTCTTCCAGTCATGATGCTTTCTAACTGTAATGTGCAGTTGCTTTAGATAATATAAATTTAATTCTAAGTAATTACATAAAAAAATATTAAGTTTAAATATATTTTTTGCATGTTGTATCAAGTCAAAGAAAAAAATTTATATTAACAGTCGTTTGGATTAGTTGTTGATCAATAGTTATCTTATGTAAGCCAACGGTCACTTAAAAGATATTTTAACAACCAATCGAAACAAAACCTAATTTTAAAGTGTTAATAACCAAGATTAAAAGTAAATGTCTCGGTCTTTTAGGTCAAGAAGGGTTGGTGGTGATTGAGATATTAATATACCGTGACTTAGGGAAATAAAATTGCTTGCATCCATCCTGGTATAGCTCATTAACCAAGGCAATGAAATGTATGGATACTTACTGCTGAGGTATGCTGTTTGGCACCCTCTTTTCTCGGAGAGACGACTTTGGCAGCATAAAACCACCATATTTCTTTCAAAAAAAATTTATAAATTTCAAACCTTCAGAAGGCGATTCAAAACAGGACGAAGGGCAATAAAACAATTCCCCATGATCAATCTAAAGGAAGAAGCCATCATGGATTTAGTATAATCTATTAGTTCCAGCATTAATCTATTACAATTATTGAGCTCTCTTGCAACTGTTGAAGGTGACCCGAAGCAACCAGCGCAGCTTGAGGCTACCGGCGGAGATGCCACATATATAGTTCGATAGTTTCCCTTGCATACGTATACTGATGTGAAATTTCGATGGGTCAAAACCAACCAGAAGAAAACCGAGCAATTAATGTCATCTTGGAAAAATTAATAGAACCACCATAACGGGGAAACATCGAGCTCCAGCTATAGTATATTATCTCAGGTCCGGTGGAACATGCCATCACTCAAAGCTAGTTAACAAATATTTAAAGGCCAATGCGTATGGTGTGGCTCCGTTGTATAATAATGCACGGCATTCAATTTCATTAAATAGAGAGGAGAAAACAGGCCAAGCGCGGAAGATATGTTCCCTAAGGTAAGGCGTTTGACCCATGAAGATCACCCAGTAGGCTTCCACCATCCTCCCAGCAGAGATTTTCCTGCACCCTTAAAGGAATGTTAACACCAAGTACAATGCATGATAGATTTTGAGATCCAAGTTTACACCATGATCATTTTAGTGATGCATCTTTGAGTACTACCATCTTTGACAGGTACCACCACGCACAGTTTCTCAGAAAATTTAAAGTTGCAGTACGTAGCAAAGATAACTTTATGTCAATTTGCTTGAGGCTCTCAATTGGAGAGAAGAGTATCTCATTAAGAAAGAGGTGTGTTGCTGGCGGAACATTTGGGTCTGATAAAATAAGGGGGTGAATGAGACTTGTGTAAAAAGAGAGCAAGTGAATTATTTATGGGAGTTTAGTACTCCCAAAGACAGCTTTGCTGACTAGAAAGCAAGGATCTAAAAGGATCGTCTTTCCAAGCCAGAGAAGGAGGACATATCTGCCAGCAAGGTCTTTCTTAAATTTTATTACAATGAAATCTGAGGAATGGTGGCCTCAAGATCGCCTCAAGATCCTTGGTGATTCATTTTTTAAGCCTTGCCCCATGCCTGCTTGCAATTATGTTGTTCCTTTGAGATAGTTCCAGCAGGAGGCATCTTCAATGTAGTTCCAATTAATTATTTGTGTGGACGTGCACCCAGCAACCAAAAAATATGAATGTATGTAGACACAGATGGTTTGCTTTATGCATGCATCAGTGAGTGAATGCATGCAACAACTGCCGGAAATAGCGGCCGAGAAGTGAAGTCCATTGCACGAAATGCTAGAATGACAACTAATGTCACAGATCTCCATATAAAATCTTTGATCATTTAGATAAACCAAATTGGATGACTACAAGAGGGCTTATCACCTGGGTGCATGGCCTCTAACCCCTAAGATATGTTAAATCTGGCACCAAACTGACTTCCGACCGGATTATCGATGTTGTGTGCATGATAAGCCACAGAAATTGAATGAGAGAGACCAATTTCTGCTGGAACTTTACATGTACTAATAGCTTTGGTGTGGACAAAGTTGTTGAGGTCCAGCAGTCTTGTTCTTACCGCTCAAGCCCCCTCAGCTATAAGCGAGCAAAAAGTCCAGATAATTTTTAGGGAATACATCGCATGTCTGGAACTTCTGTAAGGTCGTCGGTTCTCGCATTCGATCCAACGAATGAGCAACCACTCTAAGCAAGGTTTCTTATATCTTACAACATTACTGCACCAAAAACATTTTCCGCTACTGAAAAAAAAGAAAGAAAGAAAGAAAACAACATTACTGCACCAGGAATGAGCATGATCACGTAAGAGGAAAAATAAAACAATCAGCCATAAATAAATTATGAAGAATTTTGCATTTCATAAATTGCTGGTAGCTCAGCTGGTTGGCATCCATTAGACTACCTCGTCACAAAATTATTATCAAAGTTCTCAAAAAACAGAGTTACCAGCGGTATCTTATCAAATTGGAATAGCATCTTCTGCAACGTTTGTGAAGGTCCATGGATAGGCCCAGTGGATTGAAACACTTGAACCAGGCCACAATTAGACGTGGCCCAACCCATGGTCAGTTCCTATGTCGTGCCCGGGCCGCGCAAGTCGCCTACCGTTCTGTAGTGAAAAGACTAGCAAGTAATTATCCTACCTCGTGAAAAAAAATGTCATCAAATCCCAGCTTCCAATCCTAATAGAAACGAACTCCAAATATTACTGCAATAAAATAAGCAGAAAATACAAAATTTGTAGCCTTCAAATCAAGCATATATCAGTATGCAATGGTTAAAATTTAGCTGAAATAAATAAAATTCAAGTAGTCTCTTGGAGCAAGAAAAGGCGTCGTGTTGTTCAGGAGGGCTTTCTTTGTGAAAAGGTGACGTCTCTTTTTGGTAAAATATTTTGGGTAATAGATTAATAAGTCCACAAAATAAAGAAACAGGGAGAATCCATGGGCACAATGACCTTGATCTTCTTCCATGGACGAATTGGTTGGTGGCGGCGATATTTCGGTGGTGTTTTTAACTGGTTTCGGTGGCGTTATTTCCAGAAAGCAAGGCTTGTTCAATGGTCTGCTGAGCTCCAGTGCCTTTTTTTTTTTTTTTTTTTGCATGGGTAATGAGCCAGATTCACAATTATTGCATTTGCAGGGACTAACGATAATAAATCTTTTAACCATATATATATATATATATATATATATATATATATATATAAAGGATCTCGAAGGAAAAAAAAAAAAAATCATTCATATTTCATCTCTGTAAACACATCTCATTTTTTTCGTAATGCATTACATATAAAATTATTTCTGTTATGCTAAATAACGAGCTATATCCTTATTTTCTTGACTAAAAATCAGGGTTATGAGATATATTCCTATTTTATTACTCATATATTTCTTTCCTAAAGAGCATAAATATTAGACCATGTCCCTATTTTTTCAGTAAAAAAGTATGAATAATAGAATATGAATATAGCTTATATGCTTATTTTTCAGTTAAAAGAATAGAAATATGGCTTATATCTATATTCTTCAATGAAAAGAGTATATGAGTAATAGAATAGAATTATAACCCCTATTCTTTAGTTAAAAAAATAGGGATGTATTTTATATCTCTATTCTTTAATAAAAAAAATACATATTTTTTAACAAAAAAATATGAGTAATAAAATATAAATGTGACTTATATCCTTTATCTTCAATATAATAGAAATTATTTTATACTTAGTGTGTTACAAAAAATGAATAACTTTTTTGCTTCGAAATCCATGTGAATCTAAATGTGAGAAATGTGACAGGATTTAGGCTTGATTATGAGTGTCACGTATAGTCAAGTTCAACTATATATATATATATATATATATAATCTACTTGATGTATAATTGCATCTGACTAAATATATACTCGCATGGTTCTTTTAAAAAGAGAGAAACAATATAAGAATAAAGATAGTTTTCTAATCTAACTTTTCTAAGGGCACCAATCCTTTATGATACAAGTTTTATACTGTAAAATGCTATGCATATTAAGATACGAACGGTCATGATACATTTAGAAAATAAAAGAAAGAAAAATCTATTAGGTACCATACAGACATGGATTATGGATTAGAGGTAACAATTCATATTGGAGGTGAAATATATAGTAACCAACTAAACATGATACTTTGTGGTACAAAGCTTATATCACATAGGATCCTATTTGCTTATCTAATGCAAGCCAATCTAACACATAGCAATGTTGCGGGCTTTGATCTAGTTTATGCAATCCAATGTTTCTATGACATTATTGATGTACAGAGATTTGATGTCAATGATCTTCTTGTGAAGCAAGGACAATGCCCTAATTATTCACTTATGTTGGATAATTCACCTGTCTCTTCTTGATTCTATTCTTCTAATGACATGATTGTGTTCTTCCGCACAAGAGATCATTGAAATAGACGTCGAATGGAGTATCAGGAGAAGTTCCTCGTCCCAGCTACAAAGGGTGTTCATACGCTCATATGGTTGTGCAACGTGGCAGTGGATGATTGGATCCACCGAGGGCTGGCAAGGACCGCATGGGGCGCGCAGGGAATTGCACTGATCGACCAGCACATTTCCTCGCGCTTGCACAACGGCGATCTCCAATTCTACATCTCAATGACCATTTTGATGCATGAAATACAAAATCTTATTGTCCCTAAGATAGTTAATGTGGCTAGGGTGGGCCAGTGGCACCAGCAAATCAGACTAAGTTGTGATTTGTCTGGGGCTCGAAGTAAGTTCGAACTGGGTTAGATTCAAACTAATTTAGACTGAATTTAGGTTTAACACTAAAGTCCAAAAAAATTTTAAATCAGACTTAGGTTACCTGACCCGACCTAAGCGGACTCGAGTTCAAAGAAGCTTCGAAGCATTAGCCCTTAATTATGTCCAAATTTATCTCAAATATAATCATAAAACTTTAAAATATGACGAACCTTCTAAATTTTATATTAAATTTTTTATCAATTATATAAGAATAGGTTTCATATCATAGTAAATTTTTTAAAGTAATTATATATAATTATTTTAAATGTTACTTATTTTTGTGCTAATATTTAAAAATTAAAAATTAACTATGTTGATTCAGTCCCTAGCTCATATGAATTGTTGTGACTTGGTTTGATTAAGTTTCGAATCGAGCTTGGCCCACTTCTAGTCCCAGATTTGGCCTTCATTGAAGCCATCTCAAACTTTGACTTAGCTATTTAGGACCCAAATCTGATTCATTTCCTTGATGAATCAAGCAACATTAGATTCTCTTTTGTTAAGGGTTAGGTCTAAGTTATACGGAACTGACCCAGTAATTGTGCCAATTTATTTTAGATTTAATTACGTTCAGCGAAATTTAATTGGATGGCATGTTATCTCGGCAGATCAATATACCCAGCCTTATTGAAGCCTGAATCTTATTTTAGACCCAAAGGAGCATATGACACTGAGAATTGGTCAATCCAAATTGAACCATTAAAAGCTTCACTGCACCCTGGGCTCGTTTCTCCAATACCATGCCGCGAGTGTGATATTAACGATCCGACTCTCTTTCAGAAGAAGAATTTTGACTCTGGCAAGGGTTCGATGGGTTCAATGGCGTTAGCCACATTATCCGTCAATATTTTTTTTTGGTAACAAATAAGGTGCTAACGTCTCAAGAAGAGAACATTTTGATCGTCTGGCATAGCGAGGCGGTATCCATCAATAAATATTGGATTTGGAGATTTGGCCTGTTTTTGAGGAGGATAAAAGGAACGAGTATAGCAGAAAGCAGCAGCGAAACTAGGTCTGGACCACATGCTACGTGCTATGAGTTGGTGTTCGAAATTAATGCAACCAAGGCGACATATATGCAATCAAGAAAATATACAGATCACACGCACACACACACATATATGATTTAGCCACTTTTTTCATCTTTAAATCCATCTGAATCTCAAAAGTATTTTATTTTTTTTTATTTTTAAGATTCATAAATTATGTTACATTCAAATATAAATAAAATTATTTTACTCTCTCTCTTTATATATATATATATATATGCATGTAAATGTATACGTATATATATATATATACATGTACATACATATATATACTTGTATAATATTTGTATATACATATTCAGGTCAAATATGAGAATGGGGGACATGATGGTCTAAGTTATAACAAAAACATCACCATTGACAACAGCTAGTGCATCATCAATGTATAACTTGAGGGGATTAAGTTGTTGCATCAATCAAAAATTTGAGAGAAAAAAAAAAAATCATAGGTAAATAAGAGAATACTATTCCAATAAAGTGGGCAACAGAAAAAAAAAAAAAAAAAAAAAAAAAAAAAAAAAAAAAAAAAAAAGAAGAAGAAGAAGAAGAAGAAGAAGAAACCATCCTTTTTCTGTTTAGCATTCCCTTGAGGTTTGACCATTTTCTTTAATGCCAATCAGATAAAGCCTTGGAATTTTTATGGAGCAAGAAGCTTCTAAATAGGAGCGCCTATTGTTTAAGAATTTGCATAAAGATCTTATCATAAATACATTGCGGAGATTTTTGGTATAGAGTGATTTATTTAATATCATTGATGATTTGAATGAAAGTAATGAAATCATCATATTTGGTTACATCATAATCATCCCACATGATAGTGATCGTGAATCACTCCACTTCTAAAATTACTATCCAATTTAGTGATCTTATACTCATTCTTAAAGTTGAGTATTTAAGACCGCTCCAAAGTAGTAATCTTGACTTGACATTTATAGATTAGAATACATCTAATCCATATAAAAAATTACAGGATACTGTTTTCATATTAATATATAATACAATTCAATATTACATTATTATATTATTATAATGTAATGTAATAATATAATGATATTATAATATTATAAAACATAATTATAATTACAATATTCTAATGTAATATAATATTATTATTATATTAAATGATTATACAATATTAAAATGTTACACCATAAATATAATATTATACAAAAATTATTATAATTTAATCTAAATATTATAATAATAAATAATATGAAAATAATGATAAACTATTATGATGATTGTATTATATGATTAATGGTTTTAAATTTTCATGGCATATGATTTATGGCATATCAAATAGTTGAATTATAGATATTTAAAAAATTTTAATTACTGAGATATTATATATCAAACATAATAATTTTAGATCATTAGGAATAAGATCATTAAGGTTAAAAATCACCATGCTCTAAAATAACTGTGATGATTTTGTTACGGTTATCAAATGCCCCTTATATGAGCATCACTTTAGGTGAGTTTGTCACGGAGGAAGAATTGCATGGGGTGCAAAAATTTGCTGCAGAGTCCTTGAACTACTGGAAGGCATCATTGGAAATAGGCATATTGATAAGAATGGATCGGTTGCACGTGGAATCGTTCCAAAAGGGGATCATAAGGGCTTCTCTGTCTACCACATTTTCAAAGAGATTGACAAAAAAAAAAAAAAAAAAATCATAGAAATGATGCTCTCCAATCCAAATATCTTTTCAAAATTCAATGTCATTATCACTTTTAAATTTAAAAAACTAGACTTAACAAAAAAAAAAAAAAAACCAAAGATTTAAGCCTTTTTGGGCAATTAAGCTCCATTGAAGTCGGTAGGATTCAGAATTCCTAAACTTCCATCACTTTGGTTCTGCAAACAATATTTCAAATAAACAGAGAAACAAATGGGAAGCAAGATTGCGCGACTCTCCATAGGAGTGATCTTGTTAAATTATCAAGCTCTGTACAAAGTTTATTAGCGTGAGCCTGCATCCTAAAGAGAGAGAGAAACCGTTTTAGCTAGCGAGCTTAGAGTCAAATCCGTCAATTAAAGGCTGCCAATGCTCTGTTACCTAGCCAAAAAAAAAAAAAGAAAACTGCCAATCGACTCTGTTTCGATTTGTTGGGGAGGTTGGTGACCCAAAGTGGGAGATAGGGAAGGAGGAGGTTTGCAATTGAGAAAGGATGCAGGGTAGTCTGAAAGGAAGGTAATATCTCCAATAAACACCAGCTGAGATTAATCAATCCTAAGGCAAGTTGAAATCCAAGTATGGTCATTGAAAAGAAGGCTGGCAGAAAATAAAAGAAAAAGGAAAGCGTAATTCTTTGATTAGAAACTTACAAAGCATGCCTATCAACATTATATATATATATATATATATACACACACACATATGTAAGCAAGCATTAAATTCGATCCAATCTTAAAGCTATTTTAATTTTCACCTTTTATATTCATGATTCGTATGAATCCAATGATGAAAAGAGCGATCAAATCTGATATGGACTAAATGCAAATGCACCTAAATTGAGCTCTCTCAATATATATTAATTATGAAACAAAAAGATTTTTTTAAAACAAACATGCGAAAAATGATGAGAAAAGTATTGAATGAAAAGTATGCTTTCGTGCAACTTTATAGTCCTATTCAATACAAATTTTATTTCATTTATTTTGTATCAACTCTTTTTTCCGAAGCAAAACTTCCATTTATTCTTTAAAAATTATAATTTCAAATCAATTAAATTTTTAAAAATTAAAAATTAAATTTATGTAATATATATATATATTATTTATCTTATGCTACTTTAGATTCTTTATATTAGAAATGATACATAAAAAATAAAAATATTATTATTTTAAAATTTAAAATTTGCTATATCAAGTTAAAAAATATTTTTAAATTTTTTTTAAAATTTTATAATTTAAATCACATTAGATCCGCAAGGGAGGTTGCATCCCCTTCCGTTTGCGAACACCAAATAAGAGCCTCTGTTCGCTCCAATCCAACCCAACACGAGCCCACAAGCCCAACCATGCCTCCGGTCCGTGTGCAATTGCCAACGCCGGCAAAGAAACCACTCACAGAAGTTGGGAACGTAGCTTCCACACCACGCCGCGCCTACGCCTCCCTCTCTCTTGGCTCTCTCGATCCGCAAGCCAAACGAAGCAGTTAAGAAAGAGAAAAATCAAAAGCCATAGAGGAAGTGTGGAGAATAGCAGCGAGATAGAGCCCTAGAAGGTGGCGATGCAGGAGAGTGTTCTGTCGGCTCGGCGGTATCCGCCGAACCCGGAGGAGGAGGAGGACGGCGACGATGAGTCCAAGACCCGGAAGCACACCTCCTTCGTCGCCCGGATCTCCGCCCACGTCCGCCACGGATCCGGCTCTCACTGCCTCGCCGTGTCCTTCTCTCTCTTCCTCCTCCTCCTCGTCGCCTCCTTCCTCTTCTCGCGCTCGCGCCCCGTGATCTGTGTCCCTGCCTACAATTCCATCGCTCGCACCGCCCAGGCCAACCTCGAGGGGCTCGCCTCCGATTTCGGCTTCCTTGGCGTTCCCTGGTGTAAGCTCTTTGAATCTGTCGTGTCCGTCCTCCGATTTGCATCTTCTTTAGATGATTTGGGAAAGAGACTGATTTTTTTTTTTTTTGAGTAAATAATTTAGGGTTTTGTTAGATTTGGCTTTATCATGTGATTCGGATCCGTCATTACTTGTCGGGAAAATCTTTTGCTGCTTTTTTTTTTTTTTTTTTTTTTTTCATTTTTTCATTTCGGGCCTATGAGTATTGGTTGTCGCTTCCCAGTTTCCGGATTTTTCTTGTCTATTTTTCGTACTTTAGATGTGATAATAATGGGAATGATGGAAATTTTACGGAATCTTCTAAAAAGTCCGCTACTTTGGTCGAATCGATATGGATTTCATACGATTCTTTGGTAGATCACATGAATTTTAGTTATGGAAATGTCTATATGCTATCTCGTCGTTTGCGAGTGTTCTGCTCGATTTTGCTTCTCAAGGCTTCACCGTTAGTTTCCTCCTATAAAGATGCGCTCTCTCTCTCTCTCTCTCTCTCTAAAATGCTCGACTGGGTGAACAAGAAGAATTGGCAGAAAATGTAGTTTAAATAATAAGAATAGGTTCAAGATTGCTATTTTTTTCCCTTTTGAGACCCATCATCTGATAGCTTGGTGTTTGGTCAATAAGGTAGAATTTCTCTGCCATTCCGTAATCTCTTAATTCTTGTTCTTGGCAAAAGGCAGATCGAAACATGGCAAAACCGTAGAGTGGACAACAAAGGATCTACTAAAAGGCTTGGAAGAGTTTGTGCCAATCTACGAGACCCGTCCAATCAAGAACAACATGTATGGGATGGGCTTTGACCATAGCTTCGGACTCTGGTTTATGGCCCGTTGGCTCAAGCCAGACCTGATGATTGAGAGTGGTGCGTTCAAGGGGCATTCTACATGGGTCCTTCGACAAGCAATGCCGTTGGCACGGATTATATCGCTTTCACCCCGACACCCGGAGAAGTATTTGAAGAAGGGGCCTGCCTATGTTGATGCAAACTGCACTTACTTCGCTGGGAAGGATTTTATAGATTTTGGAAGTGTCGACTGGGCGAGTGTTATGAGGAAGCATGGGATTTCAGATCTCAGCCGGGTGCTCGTATTCTTTGATGATCACCAGAATGAATTGAAGAGGTATATGCATGCCCAGTATTTGGTCCTTTTCAGTCCTTTTCTATCCAAAGCACATAAATATCCCATATTACATTAAAAATTTAAAACTTTAGCAGATTTTATCTGGTATAGTCAGCGTAAATGCTACTGAAATTTTGCCTTTTTTCTCCCTTACGATCCTTGGAACTTTCCCATTTATTGGTGATGTTTATTTATTTATTTTGCAATCATTATCTAGACTTGCAATTTACAAAGAGGTGTATTGTGCTCCTATTGAGATGAGAGGGTATCTACTCCTCTCAACTCTAAATACTCCATGATAAAAATGCATAGAAATTAAAAATCACATGATTTAGTAGTCTATAACCCATGCGTCAAGTGGCTACAAAAATAAGCAGTTTATTTGATGTGAGACAATGTTTTACTATGATCTAAGCATTAAAATTTATTGATTTTCGATCAATATATATTTTAAAACATGTAGACCATGATCAATAAGATGGAATTTCGATTTAAGTATTTATCATGTATAACACACTAGCATAATGAAAAATGCCCATTTTTGCATCCGTATGATGCATAGCTTAGAGGGCCAGAGGCCATAAAAATGCATGATATTTGCTTTCTAGGCATTTTTATTGGTGTAGATTATAATCGACGGTGTTGATTTGAGCTAAATGTCCAGTTATTGCTTTTGTACTTGAAAGGAGTAGGTACCCTTTCCTCTCGAGAGAAGCAATCCATCTCATTTGCAAATTATATCCATTATTAATCTTTGCTTGAGCATAAGTCTTGAAGTTGAATGGCTTTGTTTATTTTCATTTATTGCTTTATCATATTACTCCATAAGCTGTGGCTTTTAATTTTGTGCTTGCTGAGACAGATTAAAGCAGGCACTGAAAGCTGGATTCCGACATCTTATATTTGAGGATAACTATGATACTGGAACTGGAGATCATTATTCCCTTAGGCAAATATGTGATCAATTTTATATTAGAGGTGTGTATTTGTATTTTTTTCTTGGCTTTTATGTGCCATGTATACTTGTTCATGCTCTTCACAGTGTTCTTTCATGGTGCAACCCTGCATCCTGCTATATATCAATTATTTGAATTCTTGAAACTACAAAGTTCAATGTTGAAGTAGGCCAAACCGCAAATCACCATTGTGTTTCTTGATTTCATTTAGCTGACACTGTGACCATTATGATTAACAGATGAAATGTTAAAACCAACCATGGAAGGTACAAAAATTAGGAATCTTGAATCAAAGTCTAGGAAGACATTTCTTAGGGATGAGTTATTTTGTTCTTGGAAATTGATCTTGCAAAGCTTCAGGAAGAGCATAATTGGGTTTTAGTAGATGGTATGGTAGGATATGCAAGGTTCCAAACTAAATTTTAAAACATGGTAGCCAGAAACTTCTATCTAGTTTATTATACCTAATTGTTTGGATATCTCTATAAAAGTGCTGTTGCACCTGCTCCGAAAATGCTTCTTTAAGAGAAATACTGGGCAGCCATACCTGGTTGACAAGCTGAATGTCATGTCTTCCAATTGGTAATGGTTGGCCAGAAAATCTTACATAACAAGCTTTACCAATGGGCTGAATAGTTAAAAAAAAAAAAAGAAGAAAGAATAGCGTTGTGTCTTCTATGTTATTCTTAGAAATCCACTTAAACCAATAGATGAACAAATCATGAAATCATTGCCATGAATAACTCTTCTTTACCCACAAACTAGTGACCGATAGTAAAAAGTTCCAAAAATGGATGGTTGCATCAAGTCACACTTAGATCTTATTACAGCTTCTCCAAAATATCCCTTGCACCTCTCTCTCTCTCTCTCTCTCTCTAAAGATCCATGTTCGCATGCTTGCATCTAAACCCTTTCTCTTACCTGCCCCTAATTCAGGTAACTTCTAATGCAACCCCCCCCCCCCCCCCAACCCTCCACACAAAAAAATAAAAAAAAAATAATAAAAAAAAAATCTCATTTAAATACCTTTTCATGAGCCTCCATATGTTCTTTACAGCAAGGGAGAAAACCATTTGCTCCTAATGCTTGTTCATCTTTTTCTTTTTTTTTTTTCAAATTGCTTGATATTTGCTACCACTAGTTTGAGGGGAAACAAAAATAAAAATTTCAATTACATTTTGTACAAATTATAAAAATATATTATTTCAATAAAAATGATATTGTATAAAATCAATGGCTATGAGAGAGGGACTTGAAAGGAAATATTATCCAATTTTTTAAAAGGCAGTTGCAGTATTCATGCAATCAAGGGACTGCATAGTTCATGTAAGATTTGTGGGCTGCATATTGTGGTGCATACGCGGTTGATATTTTTTTACTATTTAAAAATAAAAGTAATATATTAAGTGCAATGATAACAACAATAATAGTAATATTTTTTCAATGAAAAGTAGCAATATTAATAACAATACAAGCTAAGAATTAGTACTTAGTATATAATATGTAATAGCAATAAATGTACGATAATCAACATTTTTAACACTATTAATACTTGTGTCGGGCCTATTGAAACCTACATCAAGCATTAGCTTGAACCCGCTTCACTTGTACAAGCTCTTATAAAAGTGGGTTGTCTATGTAGCTTCAAAATTCTAAGTGAGCCAACACATGCAGCCTTACCGTACCCAGCCAAGAATGTGACAACATAATGTTAAGTGGACAACTATTTTTGTCCATATGCAGTATGACTACATATAGACAATATAGTATGATTAAGGGACCACAGATGCATAGGTGGCTGTATGCACTGCAATTAAAAAACAGTGATATTATTGTATGGAGTTGTAGAATTCTAAAGTGAATGACTCTATCGATCCAAAATTCTAAATTTCAGCGTTCAGCGATCCAGAATAGTTTAATTGTTTTGTCATTGTAATTGAGTGATTCAAGCAATCATATTGAGAAACAAAGATATCTGCTATGCTGCTTTCTTTACCTTCTGAGAAAAGGAAGGCATTTGTTGACTGTCAAATTTCCATTTTTTGCTAAGATTTGCTAAATAGGGACTGATAGTTTTCAAAAAGACTAAGGTTAGTGAAAGACTAAAGGTATTCTCATATGAAAAGTGACTAATGGAATCTTGAGAGCAACATGCCAAAATCTGAAACTACAATTTTTTTACAGACAGTAGATATAATCTGTTAGTGAGAAAAGAAAATGTTTCTTGCAAGAAGATATCCACTCTTGTGGTTCACTGAGTTTTGGTCTTTATGAAAGACAATCTTATTTTCCATATACTATATATTTCCACTCTTCCCATTTATGGAAGATTGCAGTTTCTTTTCTTTTTCTTTTCTTTTCTTTTTTTTTTTTAGGCAAAGAAAAAACACTTTTAGGTGTTGTTATGCTTTTCTTTTAGTTCAATATTTTGTGGTTGTCTCCAAGAGCTCTCTTGCTTCATATTGACTATGAAATTCTCTTTATCTATTGTCCCGAAGAGATATTTTTCTGTGTGCCTGTTCCTTGAAATTTCTTCCATCATACTTTATTTCGTCGATGAGATCTTGCCTTGATGCCAGTTATTTTAGTCTCATGTCATCCTTGAATTTTCCTTTTCTGCTGTGCTTGTAGACACTCTGATGTCTTCTTATCTGGCATTAATATCTCAACTGACAATTTACATTTCTTTGTTTCTATTCCAGATTAAAAAAAAATCATTTTGCATCACCTTCTCTCCTTAATATAATCTCTTGCAGTCATTTGTATATATATTTATGTGGTTGTTCATCACATCGGAAGTCACCATGAGATCATGCAGATTATCATGGAAACCTTGTTGCTTTAAATATACAACTCCTTAAGTCTTAATGCTGCACCATCAAGCAAACTACTTGGCATCCATTAGGGTGGCATATGATCTCATCTTGGTCTCAAATAGTTCCTCTCGATGATTTAAATAGATGCTCTTCCGGTTTATGAATTGAATAGTTGTTCAGGTTAGAAACATTGTTCAAGCAGGTGAGTATAATTAATAAATGGAAGATCAGTAAGCTCTATGACATCCTTTAAACCTGTATAGTTAGCCACATATCTAGCTTTTCTGTCTACTCTCCTCCTCACATGTCTATTCTGAGCCATTAGTCTGAAATCATTGACCATCTGCGAGTCCAGCACAGAAAACAAAGCCCTGTGATGCTTGTACAGAACTGCTGTTGAAAAATACGTTTCTTGCCTTTAGTCATTTGAATAGTCTTTCAAAAAAGAATGGTGCTCATTTTTTTTTATTTATGCACATCCTTTAACATTTTGAATAATTTGCATTATGTGCAGCGAGTCCAATGCGTTGCATTCAATAAGGTTGGAAATGGTTAATAATGTCAGACTTTTGTCTTTTCTGTCTTTAGACACCTTAAGTGTTTTTTTGTTTACCGTTTGGCTGAACATTGTGAATTTGTGTTTTTGTTATAGGGGGTGGGCATAGCTGCTTCAAAGACAGTGATGAGGCAAGAATAAGGATGAAAAGAAAAGGGTTCTGGGACAAGACTGTGGACATTGATGAACTGTGTGGGAAGGGTGAAGCATGGTGGGGTGTGAGAGGATATATGCGTGATGATTTTAACCACAGCAATAAGGCAATCTCCTACGCAGAACACTTTCGAAACAGCAGGTTTGTGGAATCGGTGTTGGATGTATACTGGGAGCTTCCACCAGTGGCCGGCCCCTCCCTTACTCATCAAACCAGATACGACCCTGCTCGTGCACCTGATCCGATTGTTGAAGATGGAAGATATGGCTTATTTCAGAGGCTTGGTCTAGCAAGACTTGAAACCTCAGTATTCAATGGATACACACAGATGGCATATCTTCAGATATCGGCCCCCACCTCTTAAGTATATGCAGAGATTTTGAAAGTGCCCTTTGTTTTTTCCCCATGCATGTGGCATGTAGAATCTATAATCCATTCATCTGTTAGCTTGTTTAGTTTTTAGTCATTGCCTGTGCTTTCCTATTTTTGTAAATACTTTATGTTTTACATTTCAATGGACTTCCAACCTGAGCATCATATATGGAGTACTTATAAGTCAATTTCATGATCATATTTTAGCCTTTCAGATTTCATCATTTATTTTTTTGTATTTTCACTGCTGTGCTAAATTGGAATTTATAACTTCTTGCTAAGCCATCCTGGCTGATGTTGCACTTGCTCTCTGAGACCTTTTCCAGGCCCCTTAATGATAAGAGCTTCATGCATTGAGCTGTCCTTTTTATAGGTAAAAACTACTTTAGGATGAAAAGATTTTGGTATTACATTAATGAGGCCATGCCATGGTGGGTTCCTATCATAATTTGTCTTTAGTTTTTGTTGTTCATGTTGTTCAATGGTTGTGAGAAATTATACAGGTGTATTCTATTACTGTCAGAATTTCTTCACCTTCCCTATCTACCTCCATTTCTTCTTGCTGGTCAAATGTCTGAAGTTGCCATTTTGCAAGGGGGTTTCTGAGGTGGAGGGGTTGTCTATTGAAATAGCGAATGGAGGGAGGCATGCGCTACTTCTTTGGGGTGTTTAACAGGGAGCATATATAATTTACAAATTTGTATGTTTATCTTAGAAAATTCACCTCTTTCAATCTTCATGAAAGCAACTCTCCAATAGTGGAAGTGTGGAACTATTAGGAAGACTTTGTCGGTCTTTAACTATCAGTGAAGTCAAATTTACATATACTAAAGAGCCATGCAACATTTGAAATTGTAGCTTTTGCCTGGTGCAGAGCTGATGATGGAGAAACTTGAGTTGTTGCATAGCTCCAATATCTCTATATTTAATCTACATTTCTATATCTGATTCTTTATTTTGCAATAGTTAAAGTTATTGCAAGCCGGGATATTCTGTTGTTACTATATATGCAGAGCATATAGGCAGTGAATGCCAATTATGTCATGTCTTGTTAGTAAATTGTATCGTTCAGTTGTATCATCCTGGTCTATTGACTTGCAAGTCTCATGATGGACGCCCACGCTGGTTGCTTGCAAAAACCACCCTTTACAGCAGCATAATGTCTTTGATAACATTATTTTATGGATTATGTCAAGGGAGTTTAGTACATGATATAGCTTCTTTTGTGTTCTAGTTCTTCAGTTTTCTGTTTCCTGTTTTAGAGCTCGTTTGGTTCATGGTAAAAGAGATGCGGAATTTTGTTTCCTGCGAAGTAGAATGTTTGATTCGTCCTTTTAGGATCCGTCTGTAGGAATACTCTATTTTCATATGATTTGAATTTCTGCATTTTATGAAAAATAAAATTTCATCGGTACTGTGGGATTTACTTTTTCATCGCAGCGTGTTTCCTTTTTCTTCCCAACATATCCTTTTTTTTTCGTCGTATATATTTTTTTTCCAAATCAGCGAGCGAGAAGAAAGAAAAAAACGCTTCGCTTCAGATTTACAGAGTGTCAACTTATCTAAAACTTTTTTTCTTGATTTAAAATTTTAGTATCTTGATTTCTTGACCATTTTTTATAATTCATATAGAAGTTAAAAAAATTAGATGGAAAAAAAAAATTAAAAACTAAAGGATATAATTGGTATTCTGTACTACTTTCCTGGGAAAGAACTGTTCAATCAAATGTGACAGCTTCATTCTTTTTCAGAAAAATACCTGTTTTTCATGATCAACTAAACATGATAGTTTCGATATTCTATGCCTGGGAATCTAATTTTCAGATATCTTATTTCTATCTGTAAGTCATTTCTTGTAAACCAAATGAGCCTTTACTGGTCTTTACCATACATACTCATCTGCTTAAACAATGCATGCGTGTGTTATTTTATTTTTATCATATCATGTCCAACATCTAAAGAATGGCACACTTGAATGGTTTGATCGCATCTAAAGAATGGCACACTTGAATGGTTTGATCGGAACTGATCCGGCCTTTGCCTCCAAGTCAAACTATTACTTTCTCTACTCATTTTATTAATCACAATATCCAGTTATCAATGCCTTTGGCTCCACAGAACAATTTGAGAATTCTCATCATATGTCATTACCGTGCTGAAGATTCCGTATATCTGCACACCATAGCTTCCTTGTTAACAAGACCTGGCTTGCACAAGTATCCTTTAGCTGGATTGCAATGCCTATCTTCTGAGCAGATGCACTGCCCTTCCATGGCACAGCCATCATCTTTGGTCAATTCTTTCCCAAGGAGTATCTCGTCTGACCACTGGCTGTCAAACATACCTCGTGGATCTAGTTGCCTCTTTGCTCGAAGAAACTCTCTCATGTTAGGATACTTATGTTGCACACCTGTAAAAGCAATCTTTCTGTTCTTGGCCCAATGAGGTTTACCTCCATGCTTGAAGAACGCCATCTGCTCCACTTCTTCCCAAATATCCTGATTGAGCCTAGGGCGCATCAGCTCTATAATAGTTGAAATTGGCAACAACAGAATCATCAGACTGTCCAAGGTAAGCTTCTGAACTCTTGATGAATCGTATTAGAAATCCACTGTAGATATCTACACCACAGAAATTCTCTGGCTTCAAGTCTCTAAGCTTCTTGACATCAAGAATGAAGTCTCTGAATTTTGAAGCAGGAAAGATAGCTGTGGTCTCGTAGAAGAACAAATCTTTGATTCTTGGATCCCATGCGCATGAGCTTGCAGTGTTAGATGATGGTGAGTGTAGACAGGAACCTGAGGTCTGCATCTTACCCTGATAACCCACAATCGGGTAGCCAGTGAAAATTATATTGTTCTTCAAGCCATTGCCTGCTAATTTCTTGAATCCCACTTCTGTAGCTGCTAGGATGCACTTCCCATTCACATTTCTTGCTTTCTCTATTGCCTCCTCTGCACACCACCATGAAATATTAATGACTCAGCTGTTCATTTGCCAAGGATAACTCTTTTGATATGATAGGGTTGAAAGGTTACCTGTTGATCTCAGTGTAGCGGAAACGATGACGAGATTTGACTGAAACCCAAGGAAGTCATTCACACCATTGCCAGCGCTGTTTAAGGGAACTCGATCATCATATCTATACACAGCTTTGTGCTGTGATGGATACCAGGTGATGTCTGCAAACTCATGCTTCTGAGCAAGATTGAGGAATTCATCTTCGAAGCAACTGTCATTTTCATAAGAATAGTTTATGCTTCTTTTAGATCTAGGTTCTAATGAGAGTGTCACCTGCCGTTTGTGATTCAAAACCTTGCAGAATTAGTCCATTGCTTAAGGAAAAATGAGAAGATAAATCTTTCGCAAAATAGTATAATGCCACTAATTCCCATGGATGCACTGTTTCTGTACAGCGAAGAAAATGAAACTGATGCCCAAAAGGAAGAGGAGGAAGAGAAAAGCCGTATGAATAAATTTATACCAGTACATAGTGCGTATGCTTATAAACATGTCCATTTGATTCGAACGATTTTCTCCTCTCCACAGCCCACGCTTCCAAGGTGCTTCATTGCATTTTATAGTCTTATAATCAGATGCACCATCCCCTCCCCAGCGGTTGGGAGAAACTTCACTAATGGCTGCCTAGATACATAGATATCCAAGATGGTGAGGCTCTGTCAGGAGAAGATCGCAAGAATTTGACCTCTTGTGCTTCCTTTCACGAGGAAAATGTATAGACTTGATTGAATAACTGAGACCATAATTGATGACATTGTAATGCATGAAGAGAGGAAATCAGGTGTTTCGATTTGATGCATCTTAGCATCTAGAAGGGCAGGGGATGGTTGGCAGAACCAGAAAACAAAGAATCAAAGGAATGTCGGAAAGGCTGCCGAATTGTCAATTTCCTGCTTTTGGGACAAGAAGAGATAGCTGTTTTCAATGGATCAGGATGTGCAAATAATCTAAGCAATTATTTTCATACCCAACTCTAGCAATTGTGTGAGGCCTAGCTATGGTGGTTTGGCATCCAAAATAAGAGAACATGGGAACTCTGGTTTCTGTTTTGCTAATGATTTTGCACGCATTCAATACTGTTTGCTGCACATCTTGCTCCATATCGTCTGCTAAGCAGTACAAGACAACTTCACCATAGCATCAGGTGTTCTCTCTCTTTTTAGTGAAGATTACTTCCACCATTCGGGCAAAGGATCCTTGGCCCTAGTCCTTCTTAAGGTTGTACTATTTCCGTTCCGGGCTTTGTATATTGTAACAGCAGGGGGGAAAAAATCTTTGGTTGCAAAATAAATTTAACGGGGGAAAAAATGAAACTAGAAAATAGGGAATAGAGTGTATTTTAGTATGCTTTGGATTTCATGATGATTTTTTTAAAGAAAAATCACGAAGATAAAATTATCCCTTTTTTTTATTTTTTTTATTTTTTTTTATGTTGTGTGTATCTAAGAGGGACATAAAAGGCGAAGAAGTAATATGGGTAGTTGGATTACGACACCAGAGACAATAGTCTATTTCGTTGTTCAAGTGTGAGATATCTTCTCACACGATATGGGAAGGAAATCAGACCATCCTACTAATCAAACAGACTATTTGCCAGGATAAGGAACGGAATATAAAGTATTCCTCATGCTTATTCTCTATCCAAATATCGCAGGTCCAGAAATAGATGTATCGAAATAAAAAAATAAGTGAAATAAACGTTGGGATGAACGCTGCCAAGTATGTCAAAGTTGTCCACCATCAACCTATCTTAACTCATAGCATGGCATGCATAACTGCCACAACATCAGTAAGAATCAGGCAAATCCGAAGGCAATGCTTATATACCGACCGACCTTGGAGATGGCTCCCAGTAGCCCCAGTGACACCCTCGCCGCATTCAACAGCGCATCTCCATTCTCCACTCTGACGATCTTGGCATACCCTTCCGACCTCCCGGCCGGCACCACCAGGCTGAACCCCACCACGTGGTCGTGCACCGCCCCGCCCTTCCCCCACCACGAGCTTCCGTGCGACCCCGTGCTCACCACCCCGCCGATGTTCACCCCCTCCCAGTACGGCGCCGCCACCAGGCTCAGCCCCGCCGCCTCCACTTTATCGATCAGATCCCTCAGCCCCACTCCGGCATCCGCCGTGACGCTCAGCTTCTCGACATCCACCTCGATCCCCGTGTTGTACTGGGCCGTGCTTACAAGCATCGAATTCTCCGATGGAGGACAGGCTAGCTTCGGAATGGTGTGGGAGAATCCGCTTACCACCTTGACCTTTTGGTTTCTTTGACTGGCCCGGGCCACGGTGGACCGTAGCTCGTCTTCGCTCGTCGGGTAGGCGACTGTTTGGACCCAGCAGTCCTTGCGGTCACCCGAGGCGCCGTAGGCGTTGGAGAGAACGCAGCCCGTGGCGTTGCAGTTGACGGGTGGAGCCGGCGGCATCGCCAGGGCTGGCCTCGGGTTCGAGCAAATGATTGCAAGTAGGCCACGAAGGAGCCGGATCAGAGAGGCCATCTGGGGTAGTTTGGGGTGGATGGATTGTCTTCCTTCGGTTATACGACGGAGATCGACCAGGCTTTGAAGAGAGGCTATGGATTATCTTGGGTTTGAATGAAAGAATTCTAGAATATGGTGGTGCCAAGGCGGTGCTTTTATTGTTTGCGTGTTGCTTGTGGCCCTTAGTCACCTGCTCTAATGAATGGAGATGCGAGTGGTCCCTGAGATGCTAACATGCATGCCCATTTAAAACCAATCCACCGTGCTGGCTACGGCGCCGTCGTTGCATGATTGATAAAAATATGCATCCCAATTGCAGGAATTCTTTGGTGTCAGAGTTTCTTTTTTTTATAAAGGATCTGTACTCCCAATGATATCATGCTTTTTTTTTCTCATTTGATTTCGATGATTTGATTGATTCTCCCTATGATAACTCCTTTTCGTTCAACAATTATGGATTACTTTTTGATTGGTATCCCGTTTTATCATAAGCATGGTTTACATCTTCGCCGGGACCTCAGCTGGTGGTTGCACCAGCTTTCATCGGGATCGATTAAAACAAATGTGATAGAATATTAAATATGATTCCTTTCTACCTCAGCTATTAAAACCATAAGCTGATATTTAATTCATGGCATGGAGGCCTGGAAGAAATGGCAATAAATCATGCAAGATTTTCTAATTTGCACACAATCAGGTAATGTTTAGATACTCTTTTACGATGTACATAGTTTGTGCACTCATTTTGGACTGAGATGTCTCAACAAGAGGAAGACAGTGTACAACTCCTTAAATTATAGGCTGATAACTATTATTAGTTTTTAAAACTTTGAAAAATATGTACAACATTGCACCATCAACTCATGGTACCTAGGTTGCATGCAACCTATGCCCGTATACCATCTTATAAGTTCTTTTATTAGTGAATATCTGAATTGACGCAGTCTCATTTTTTCCTATACTGTCATGAGTGTGAATGTTTTCTGATGATCATGTAAATTTTCTGAACTAAACATGAAAGGGTGCAATTTCTTTATGATCATGCGAGTATATTGCCTTCCTTGTTCCATGCGAGTCAGCAGAGACCGCACGGACAAGCCATCGAGGGCTCGCCCCAATGCGTTAGCATGCCATCAAATCGAGCGTGCGCGATGCACATGAACAATTTAACAATCAGAATTAATTTGTAACACCCTATCTTTTTTTGGCTAGACCAAATTTAACTCGATTGAGTTAAACAAAATATATTAAAAATAATATAATTAAAATTTTTAATTGAATCTATATTTATGATGTCTATTATTAAGTTGATTTTTAATGTATCATGAATCATTCAAATCGTATTCCAATTGAAAAGGCTGGAGGCAATTTTATAAATACATATCAATACTAATGAACTTCTAAGAAGTTATGAAAATACCTTTTACAGTAATAAAGATAATTTTTGATAATTTTATCTAAATTTTTATATTTCAAAATCATGCTAGATATAAATTATTTTGAGTTAAAAATCTATTTTTAAATATTAGATATTTGTCTCTTTGATATTCTTAAAAAAATTAGTATCTTTTGGGAGATTAGTATTCTATGAAAAGTAAGAAATCATTTGGCTTTATGAATTCATTCTATTAATAGGACTGAGATCCTTTGATATTGAATCAATAATTCAAAAGGCAGAGATTGAAGAATTAAGAAGGTTGATGGAGCCTTTAAGTGTTAAAATTTGAGGGTTAATTTGTAGTAATTTTATTTGCAATATATAAGTAACGTAATCATAAATTAAAGTATTTTAAAATTGTTCATGATTGCTAACGTTTTCATAGTTTTATGAATTAATTAAATAAAAATCTTGATTAAATAAATTGCTAAATAATATAAATGTGTCTGTTTATATATATATATATATATATATACATACATATATACATACATATATATACACACACATACACACATATATAAAGGTAGACATGGCTACATTCAAATGTAGCTAAGTTTAGAATTTGATTACCTTTTTCATTCTTGGATTTACACGGATCTCGAAGCCATCCCATCTTTTTCACTTTTTTTATCTATGAGATTTATGAACTATTTGGATTCAAGGATAGGAAAGGTAACCAGATCTAAGCTTGACTACATTCGAATATAGTCAATTCTATCTTTATATGCCTTTATATATATATATATATATGTGTACTTATACATATACATATACAATGATACTGAATTTGAGAAGGTATGTCAAATCTCCTCATATATGGTGTGCAATTTTATTTAATGGTATATATAAATTATTTCAATTGATAATCTAACCATAGAAGAATAACTCTTCATCTTCTCTCTCTTCCCCTATTAATCCTCTAATCATGATAATATTATTTTATTATTTATATTTAAATGGAGGTATATGAAACGTTTTCAATTGCTAAACTTCTTCATGCCGAATAGAAGAGGGGAGCACAAAAACTAATATTGCAAATGGATTGGATTGACCTATAATCTGACCTAGTGTTGACTTGATTAGACCTAACTCAATGGTTAGGTCATGTTTGAAAATTAGATCTTATCTAAATTTTATATTAGATATGAATCTTGTATTTTTTGTTTCGACCTAATCCGAACTTGATTCGGCTTGATTCATAAACATTAATTATATAAATGTTATTTTCTTTCACTTTAATTATTTTTATCAATTCATTGAATGAACTCTTATTTAAACAAATTCTCATTTTTATCTTAACAATTAGATCCTCTTTCATCTTTTTTTCACTTAATTGAACTAAAATATTTACATTTTATTATTTATTTTAGTAGATTCTTATTTATAATATTTTAAGTATAATAGTATCGATAATTTATAAACTTAAGGATAATTATTTATGTAGTTAGAATTAAAAGTTTTTGAATAAAAAATAGTTCCAGTTGGCTTTTTTTAATCTTATTTAAATTTTTTAATAGATTTATATTTCATTATCAATTATTAGATTTTAGTTATAAAATAATAGTTAAATGTTTGACTCAAATATAAATACAATTCAATCCAATCACATCTCAAATTTTAATATTTTGAGTTGGATTCAGATCATACTTAACCCTCAATAGATTTAAATGACTCATTAGATCTAAAATTATTTTTGTAGACCCGACTTGATCAATAAATAAATTGGGTTCAAATCCTAAATAATGCGTGAATATAAAATCGGATCGAATTGGGATCAAGCATGACTCGATTTGGACTCAGTTTGCAACTCTAGCAAAAACTAACGAAGAAAATCACCAATCCTATCCTCAAAAGAATTTTGCTTTATTTAAAATATTAATTTTAAATTTTAAAGTATATATTCCTTTTGGATTCTATATTTTTCTTCAAAAACGCTATTATCTTTTGTATTAAAAAACTCTACCTCTTCTTAAATCTACAATGACTCTTAATTACGTGGAATTGTTTATATTAAAGATTTCTGTTTTATGTACACTTTAAACGACTTATGGCTCAATGTGATCCGCTTAGACTTAGAATAGGTATATTATATTTTAGTACAAATCTTATTTTAAATCATTGAAAAATAAAGATAAGACAAAAAATAAATAGTAACTATATTTTACATTATTTTATAAAACAATATATCAACTTATAAAATTGGTCAATAGACAATATTTCTAAAATTTTAAATTTTTAATCTTATTTTTATTTTTAAAATTTAAATCAAAGCACAGTAAGAGGCAAAAGGTTGGTTGGGAGAATCCATGCCATTGAAAGAGAACCAGAGTTTCGGAAAAAACCATTGGTCTAGCGGCCGTAGCCCTTAAGCTCCCAAGCTCTTGGTAGAAACTCATCTTCCTGGGGTCCAATTGTGGACTTGTGGTTTGTTTTGAATAGCAGTATACCTCTCTCTATGATTTGATAGTTTTTTTTCTCTTGGGACCACTAGCTCTGATGGACCATGTGAAATAGGTCCCCATGAGTGCTGTCCGGTAACTATACATGTGAGCTAACAGCTCCTGGATTTCTGCTGTTGGATTTCCTCTGGTCCACCCCACAGAGATTTGTTGGCTTGGTTTTTGAGCTCAATCAATCGATGTTAAAATTACTCAGTTCCCTCGAATTTTCAGATGTCTTTGCTCCCCCCACTGAGATTGATCTCATTGTCTTAGTAAGCCTGATTAGAATAAAATGCCGCTTTGAGGTCCACTTGTTCCTTTGACTGCTGAATGATTCTAGCTCTTCCAGTCCAATATTACTCTCTCAAGGGATTATATCCTCTATGTTAACAGAATGATGTAATATTCAATAACATCCTTTCTTCTTCTTCTTCTTCTTCTTTTCCAAAATCTCTCTCTCTCTCTCTCTCTCTCTCTCTCTCTCTTGTGAGAAAGAGGAGGAAGCTAGATCTACTTGCTTCATTGAAGAAAAGTACAACAGGTTACTAGTTGTATGACCTACTAGACCTAACTGAGTTGGGGGAGTAGTCCTATGAGACCTCATTCAGTGCTCCTTACAAAAACCATATCTGAATAGGATTGTGACATTACATGCTCACCTTGTCAATATTCCATTAGTACAGCAGAAGTTAAAACCATATCTAAAATTCATCCAGTTAGATATTCACTAAGGCAATATAAGACTCATAGACGCTGTTATAATAATTAAAATTTCAGAATTAGTTAATAGTGAAGTTTAGTGACTGGTTGTCTAGTACCATTTGGTTGGTGTTCTCACTGTTGTTTTATTTCTTTTTCCCTTTCCTTTGGAGGAACACATTGAGGCATTAACCCTGTAAACCATAATAAAACTTTGAGTTGGGGTACACTGTTTAAAGCATGCAAGGCTGTCCTTGACTGGTGCATTTAAAAGCGGCCATCCATGCCTAGCGCAGAGAGAGCACTCATCCAAGTTTCAAAAGCCAGCTCAAGGTGGACATAAACCTGCATCCTTTATAGCTTTTTATTTCACCTTTTTTCAAAAAGAATCAAGAAACTATCAAGTGTGGAAGGATGGTTTTGTTTAAAGTTTAAACCCCTTACTCTCTATATTCCCAATAAAATAAAATAAAATAAAATAAAATAATAAAATAAAAAAAATTATATTAAGCAAAAAAATTCCTATGAATATTACCATGTTAACTAGGGCAGCTTTCAATACCTTGTTACTCATAATATCAAGGGAAGTAACCAAAGCTAATAAACTATAAAGTTCTTGCAATGGTACAAATAACCTAGCTGCATGAACTAGGGCTGTCCCAGAGGTCATATACTTCTGAGTAGAAACCAGAGATTCTGTGCTCGAATCTTATATAGTATATATTCAGATATTAAAACCTAGATAATTATAATAATAAAGATGGCTCGCCTTTCCTCTCGATAATCAAAAAATTAAATCATAGAAACAATTTCCTCCAAATAATAATAATAAAAAGAAAATCTTCAATCTTTTTCCCTTCAAAAACTATTTGCAGATTTTACTAGTTATACATGAATTAATGATGATTTATTCAAGAAATTTTCATGGCTACAAATCAATGATATTCTATATGCTACTACTACTGGTGGTGTTATTTCTTACTATTGATTATTATTTTATCTTGGTCTTTTCCACATGAATAAATATATAAATACATAAATCATTGCTAATTTTTGAATTTTTATTTTTAAATTAGTAATAAATTCGTTGCATTCTTTCTCAATTTTGAATATTATCCTCTGGCCAACTTGTCCCTGAATGCCAAACTTGCTAATTGTGAGCATTATGTCGGCGAAAGACTCCAGCTTACCCTTGGGTGCGGCAAGGCTTTGTTTGCTACTAAGAGTTCACATTGCTTTATACGCTGCTCCATCATGAAGCCATATTTAGATAAAATACAAGTGAAAAAAAAAAAAAAAAGACTTTTAAACCAGAAGGAAATAAAAAGCATTCTTCATTTAGGAAATACAAGAGAGGAGAATAAACACAGTACAGAACCTCCAAAGCGTCACCAGATCACAAAAACCATCAAACGACCATCAATCGCAGGTTGCAATCAGCAGCAGTGGCAGCGGCAGCTCCATCACAGCCTGACACTGACCCCTCCTCGTCACATCCCTCTCCCCCTTGCTCCCCCCATCCATAGAGACATCCACCCACGCACCCATCCCTACACCCACACCGGACCCCACCCTCCCGCCGATCACCAGCCGCGCGATCGCCCGCATCAACAAGCATTCCAACCGTCGTTCCCGAGATCAAGCCGTCCGATCTCCTGCATGGACCGTAGTAATTGCGCCCCCTTCCTTCGGCCCCGCGCGCTGCACTCCCCCTGCATGGCCGCCACCACGGCCCGCGCCACCTCGTCCGGCGCCTCCGCCGCCCGCTTGCCGCCGTAGATCGCTGCCAGCACCCCGATTGCGCACTCCCGCCCCCTCCCTCCCATCCTCTCCGCCGCCCCGGCCAGCGCCGGGGCCGCCAGCGCGTGCCCCCGCACCGCCGCCGCCCCCTCCGCCACCGTGCACAGTAGCTCCAGCGCCGCCAGCGCCCTCTCCGCCGTCGCCCCCGCAGGCCCCGACGCCGCAACCGCCTCCACCGCCGCAGCCGCTGCCCCGGCATCCACTGCCGCCTGCCGATTCGCCTCCGCCAAGAGCAGCGCCAGCAGCACCTTCGCGGCCGGCCGCGCCGAAGCTGGATCACGCAGTGACTCCACCACGCCGGTCATCACCGCCGGGGGGCAGGAGCCGCCCCGCGGCGAGGGGTCGGGGGCGAGGGAACGCTCAAGAAGGCGGAGGGCAGGGAGACTGGCGCCGGAGGCGAAGTGGAACTCGGCTGCGCGGAAGGCGTCGGCGACGTCGACGGCGGAGTCGGGTGGCGGGGCCGGACGAGCGTCGGCCTCCGTCGGCGGGTGGGGGTGGTGGTGGTGGAGCGGGAAGCGCCACTGGGTAAAACTCTGCGACGTAGACGAGGAGGAGGAGGACGACGAAGAAGAGGAAGGGGGAGGACGGTCAGGTTCGATCCTCGGAGTCGGGTCGGAGGCCGAAGGAGGTGGGGACGGGGGAGAAGTGGGTGGAGGAGAGGCGGAGGGCAGTGGAGGGGGAGAAGGCGAGGGGAGAAAAGCGGCGGGGGACCGCGGAGGAGTGGTGGTGGGGCTGAGGGCGGACTGGGTGCAGTTGCGGAAAATCGCACAGGAGAAGAGCGGCCGCGGCGGGGGTTTAAGCTTCGGGTGCTGAGGGTTTTGGTGGTGGTGGCTTCGGCTCATGGCGGTGGTCCGGCGAGGGGTAATATCGTAAATCAGTGGCAGTTCTCGGGCTAAGAGCTAGAATGACATTATGATAACCCGAGAGAGAGAGAGAGAGAGAGAGAGGAAGGGAGGGACGAGGAGAGCAGGGAGGCAGTTACAATGGCGGAGTTCGTATAAAATAGAGGAGGGGGTGTGTACTAACTGTGTGAGTCTTATGCAGGATAAAATTTTTGTACAAGAATGTTATGAGAGCGAGAAGGGTTGATAGCCGAGAGATCACTGCTCTCATTTAAAAAGTTCACGCATCGTCGGTAGCTTTTCCACTCGATTAGTAAAATGGATCAACGTGGGACGGGATCCTATGCCAGCAGCGCTGGGGTCACAGTGGATGTCTGGGCGTGGAAGTGTTGGGCTTGATATGGGGACCACGCCGTCTCACTGAGTGTCCTACGGCCGGGTTTCTTGATGTGGGTGCCGAAAGCATTGATCACCGCTGGGCTGTGCGGCATGGTGTGTGCACTGTGGTTGTACGTGGCGAACTAGTCGGATCCATGTGGCAGAGAATGGTTGGTCTAAGATTTCAGATTTGTCACGTGGCACGTGGATTGATCAGGACGAGATTGTCCGGTGCATGGCAGGTGAAAGGAACTGTTACGAGGCACCGCCTGCTTACCCCAAATGCTCGTCTCGTCGATGTGGCAATAATATGGTTCTCAATTCAGCCTACCTCCACCGGTAAACTAAGATAATATTCGTAAACCACCTAACTAAATTTATCGCTAAACACTTGCTCAGATGACATCACTTTTACCACTTATATTAAAAAATAAAAAAAATCACGTTTTGACTAAGGTTAGCAACTTAGCATCAGCCTTTCAAGATGAAGTCAGACAAGTAAGAGATGGAGATTAATTTTTCCTCACCTTCCAATAAAAAAAAAAATTACAAATCATATCAATTTCGTTGTACCATGGTGATGTGAAAAATTGAGAAGCCAATTGAGCTACAAATGCTAATGTGGTAGGACTTGATCCATGACAACCTATCTTTAACCAATTCAAATTAAATTGAGGTAATGGAAAGGATGGCATAGCTGTGAAGCAAGGCTTTGGTCGCTAGGTTACAACAACTTGTTCGCACTGCACCATTTCAGCGAGACACGTGGCGTTCACATGGGATGTTCTCTGCATGTCGGTCATAGGGCGTCTGAGATTAAGCCCAAATTTGCAAGTGCAAACTAGTACAATCAATTATTTGACTAAGTGCATACTATGTGATCACGACCCAAGATATATATATATATCTAAAAAAAGCTTTGTAACATCTATTCTACACATGAAAAGTTTATCGTATTCGAATGGTCTTAAAAACTCAAATACAGCTTAATTAATAATAAATAAATTTTTTAAAATTATTTCTATATAGGATATTACAATCTTAGCCCACTAATTTCCATACATTTGGATCAACTCCGATATTATTTACAATGCTTTAAATCAACGTGCTACTCCATTAACCTATTAGTAAGTAAGAATTATATGGTTTTAAAAAGTTTTTATGTAATTGGTAACATGTGAATTTGAGTTATAATTCTTTATTATTATTATTATTATTTAATTCGATGTAAGGCTATTTATGTACGAGGGTATAATGAAAGAGAAGCATGTGGAAAGAGTTTATGAAGGCAAAGACAAAAGAAAAGCAGAATTGATGAAGTACATCTCATCTTGAGCTTATAGAAATCCTTGACTTGGTGCGACATGTAAGGAAGCTTAAGGAAGAATTTGTGCAAGTTATAGCATGTAGAAATGAAACAATTCGTTGCCCCTGCCAAACGCCACTTGCGCCAAGATACCATGCGCTGGTGATGGTGGGCAGCAGTGAATGCCGTGGAAAGCTAGTGGGGTAGAATGCTTCATCTTTGTAATACTAGTTTAGAGATCAGCAGCGATGACTGGGATATTCGTTACAATCACCGGAAGGAATTTATTAGGGATGTTAGCATGGTAAAGGGTCACAAGTAATAACTTGAAATTTGAGTTTGAACTAGTCTAAGGAGAAGGCGTGCTAAGACTAGTTCAAACATAGGATGTTCGTTTTTACATAGAATAGCATAAAGTATTTATCACTAATCCTATATATATATATATATATATATATATATATATATATATAGAGAGAGAGAGAGAGAGAGAGAGAGAGAGTTATGTATATAGAGAGAGAGCAAGCAGGACCTGTTGTAGCCAAATTTATAATCCAATCATCTTTCTCATCCTTAAATTTACATGGATTCTAAAGCTACCTCCGTGAGCTGTATGAATTCAAGGTCGAAAAGAAAATTGGATCTGAATTTGACTACATTCGAATGTAGCCAAGTCCAGCTCTCTCTCTCTCTATATATATATATATGTATGTATGTATGTATGTATTGATAAAAATCTAATTTTGATCATCAAATTTTCTTACAAAAATTATTTTGATTTTCAAACTTTCAGTTGTTATATTTTAGCCCTTCATATTTTAAAAATATTATGGCTTTAACGTTCCATAACATCAAGATAGTTAAAGTTGATAGACTAATTGATATGCCATTCTACCAACCAATCAAAATATCAGAAATATAATATTTTTATTATATTTTTTAAAATATAAAGGAGTAAAACATAACAATGGAAAGTTTAAGAATTAAAAATATATTTTAAGTTTTTAAAAAATTATTATATAAATTATTTATAATAACGCAAAATATTATGTTGGAAGTTTGGACTAGCTTGAACATAAGGCACGTATAATCGCATGATGTGGTGGAAAAAAGGACTTGCTACGGGCATTGCGTTCCACTAGGGGGTTAAATGTTATTTATGATGCAAATCTTAAATTTGAATCGGTCCTGTGAAATGAGGTGTCAGGACTATTACGTATTATCATGGCAGGTATGCCTTTTTATCAATTTTATGTTTCTATCGGAGGTCGTATATTGTTGTTCAAATCTTAAGATCGTACTGTCCTGACTCGCAACGCGCTTGGACTGGCTTAGACGTAGGATACATATCATTGTCTACTATAATAGCATGAAGGACTTCTAAACAGTGCTCTTTTGTGGGGAGAGAAGCACACTTCTTATATTTTCTTCTTTTTATCAGTATGAATGGATTAATACAGGGTTATGGGTAGCAATTCATAGCAAAGTTTGGACCGTGCTAAAATTATCAAGATGAGATTAGCCTTGACTCCACCTTCAATAATAATAATAATAATAATAATAATAATAATAATAATAATAATAATAATAATAATAATAATAAGAGAAAGATTCGTCTCAACTTGTTTAGGGTTTTAATAAGATCTGTGTAATGCCTCAAACCCATTTGCTCTTACTCAAATGTTGATTGAAATCATTGAGCTTTTCAAATTCGAGTAGAAGTTAATTGATAGTAAATGGACTTGAGTTATAAGTATTTAATATATATATATTTTTTTTTTCAGTGGGTGTGAAACTTTTTTTAAGATATTACAACTTGACTAATTTTGCTAAGCTTTAAATTACTGCTACTCGCTGACTTCACATGAGCAAATTTCAGGCTTCAACGTTTCAGGTTCAGATTTTGGCCGGACCAACTATTCAAAGGATCACTTGCTGGCTACTTCGGATTACCTTGTTCCATCGAGAGCTTTCTACAGCCTTGGCCGTGTTCCCAGGGTATCTGTTACAATTGGTTGTGTTATTATTTTAAACATTTATAATCATAATCACTAAATCTTGTTCTAATTATTTGGACTTAACTTTATTAATTATCATTTTCCAAGTATTAAGTTTTATTTTCCAAGCATTCCATCAATTTATCAAGTAAAATTCAAAATGATCGTCTAACCGAATATAAAATAGAGCTTGCTTGAAGGGTCTAAGAACGACAATGTTTCCGATTACACACCTACCAGCTGAGAAGTCGTTAAGGCTTTTTTGATAGAAAATCCTGCGAGGCTTCGATAGCCATGTGGTTCGCTAATTGCCCCCCCCCCCTTCCTTTTTTTTTTTTTGTCATACAATAATATTTTTCCTACTCTAACGCTCTAAGATTATTTGGCAAGCCGGCGCTTTTGCAATAAAGCAATATGTAATCACTCCCCCCAGCACCTAAATGGAGAACAAAAGGAATAAAAGAAAAAGCCAAGGCCCGCCTCATATCACTTTTGTTTTCTTTTTTCTTTTTTTTAAATAAAAATATAAAAGCCAATGTCAAAAATATATTTTATTTATTATTTTTTTATTTAAAAAAATTATACAAAAATGGAAGTGATTCACTACTGCCTTTTCTTTTAAGTAACTTTTTAAAAACCCAAACAACTTTTTTTAATTTTCTTTTTAAAGTATCTCGTGCTATAAAATAAAAATAAAAAAAAACAATAACTATTAAATATGTTTTTATTGTTAAAATTATAAAAAAATAAAAATATATATTTTATATATTTTTAAAAAAAAATGACAGCTAAGCTAATGGCAGCTTAAGCCAGCAAGTATTATACTAGCGAGCATCTATAGGTTTCGCTTATTACACACAGGACAGAATAAAAGAAAAAACATAATAGGATAAAGAATAAGATATAATAAAATTTATTCTATCTTATATTTGATGAAGGATAAAATAATAAATCAGATAGAATAGTTATATTCTTAAAAATAACATATAAGAATAGAAAAAAATAAAGTGAAAGTCTAATAAAATAAAAATAAAAATATTTCTTTTGATAATATAAGTTACATTCTTATCGACAGAATTAGCTATTTTTTGAAACAATTTTATCCTGTTCATAAAATATACAAATATGAAAAAAATTAAAAAACAAACAGGATTAGTTATCCCTCTTCTAATCTAGTGTGCTAAACACGCCCATGAACCCATATATTTCGGTAGAATGAAACCTCATCCATGTCTTGTGTGACCGCATGGCTCATGATTCGTGCACGATCAGCTGGCCAGTGACACTTTATCTCACCAAGAAAGTGAAGTCTTCAAACAACAAAAAATTAAGAGAAAAAAAAAAAAAAAGTGCCAAAAGAATTTGATATTTTAATTCAACAATATGGACTAGAACTCAAATGCCAAGCTGGTGAGCAAAATAGTCCATCAGCCAAGAAGATATCCTCAATGGAAAATTTTGATTGGAGGGGAAGAATAACTTAAGGCTATAGGTCCACATTTAAATCAGACAGACTATTAATTTCAGGATAATAACTTCGACAACCACAGAAATTAGCATACAGAAAGTGTAAACAGATGAAGATGGTGATGTCTTTCACTACAATTTGTTTAATAAGACATATGACCATACAGTAGGCCTGCCCAAGAAATTAGAGGATTCACAGTTTTGCTGCTTCACATGCCCACTTACAAAGTGACATCATCATGAGTGAAAGTAAAAGAGAAACATCATTCCATTTTATTATCATAACAAATAAAAAAAAAGGGGAAGAAAGAGCTCGGTTCTTAGTGTCCATAAACCTACCAACCTTTCCAATTTTTCTTCCACTCATCATTGTAGCTGAATGATGAGGGGGAAGGGCTTCCAATGAAGGACAGGCACCAATGCAGGCCCCTCCACCATGCTTCTAAAGCTAGAGTGGGCCAAGGGTTTCCCTACTTGTCTGATAACCCAAACATGTGTGTGTATATTGTAAGGGTTCTTGATAACAAACATATTACAGAATTCAGAACTTCATCATGTGCTAGAAATCATTCTGGCTGTGACTTTGCAAAGGGGTAAGAAAAGAAGCCATCAGAAAACCGCAAAAAATTCAAATCAACAAAATCATTGCAGCAGTGTCCACCTGGTCCAGGCCCCTTCATCATTTAGACCCCATCATATGTTCTAAAATCATCACCAAAGGATAGTTCGATATTTGTAGCATTTCACCTGATGCACACCTCATAGTCCATGCGAAATAAGATACAAGATGGTAACAGAAAAACCCAGTTTATAGAGGACATGAGTAGTATATAGCTTTACATCTGAATAATTTTATATATGAAAGTAGGAAGACATTGTCATTAGCACACAGGAAGCAATGCTCAAACATAGCAGTTACAGAGCAAGCCAATCATCTACACATAGAAATGACAGGGCAAGGATACAGAGACTGGCACAACCTAATAAACGTTATGTCACTATGAAATCATAGAAAGTTAAATAAGTTTCACTCCATGTGTAACAAGCCATAAGGTATAGAGAGAGCACTTCATACGAACCCTTGCATATTTTATGAATGGCCCTTGCATCCAATTGATTTGCTTGTCTTATCTGTAGGATCAAAATGCAGCTAGTTCCGACTCTTGCACTTCTCCATGGCTCTCGGGGCTGCAGGTAGACAGACACATAAACCATTAGATAGTAGGAATGTATGCAAGAAAAATTTAATATTTTCAGTTCTTGTTACTGGATGATCTGGAAACAAGTAGTACAAAAAACAAGAGCACATATATTCTAGAAATACATGGTATAACCAATGCAGTACTGTAATCATGAAATATAAACAGCAATTTTAGATACAGACATCATAAATACTTGATGAGCAATGCAATTTTACAAAATTATTTGAACAGATAAAAGTAAACAGTAACCTCTACATGCATACAGGTCATAAAATTCCTTCTACTTCATAATGATGTCCTTCTTTACACCTTTCTTGTTGGTTCATAATTATGCCTTTGGTTAAAGAATCAATAGTACGACAACAGTACAATCACAGAAGAGTTGATAATTATGCCTGAGGAACCCAACATTCAGGTAATTATGCTTGTCTCAAGATACATTAAAAGAAAGGTCCTTAAATTAAGTATGTCATATTAACATCATCGCAATTGTCAATATTGATGCAAAGCATCATTCCAGACACAAGCACTAGTTTATGCTTCGTTTTGCTAATTGGTCAGACCAGGAGATCTGTACTGCCATCAAATATATTAGCAACACATTGGAAGATATTATACATCTATGATGTTACAGATGAAGGGTAACCAATAATGCATGCAGTCCATTAACCAAGTACAAACAGTGGAGATACAAGAATCAAGAAAGTAGGAAAGCTATTCATGTTTGAACGTACCAATTCCAATTGCTTCTGAGCCTTTCATGATCCTGAGCCTCCTACAAGAGTCTGTGAACATACTGCAATTGCCACCAAATAAATAACCGGTAGTCAAATAAAATGGAACACGCAATAAAAGGACATCTAATAGAAATGGCTCAGAACCAGCAGATAAAGTAGAAATAAGTAGAATATCAGATATCCATATGACCCGCGACAATACCACAAGACAAGAAATGAAAATAAATGTAGAGAAATTTAAGTGAAGCTGGAGAAGCACATGGTATAGCTTCTCAGAAGGAATTTTAAAAAATAATAAATAAAAACAATGTTGCAATTGTCTTAACTTACAAAATGACATCACCTCTATACGTTATAAATGCATTGGTTGAAGCTAAGGTCAATATAGAGGATCTCAGTTCACAAAAGATCCAATACATGTAAACTAGTGGAACACCTAAATGATTCACTGTGAATTTGATTCAATGATGATTCTTAGTTTAAAACAGCTCAATAATGTTGATCTATATATGGGTAAGACTAGGTTTATTTTCTACTATCTTGATCAGTAGGGTCCTTTGACATGCTCACTTGCTTAACATCATTGTACCATCAAAATGAATTGCAGGGCAAACCAAAAATAACAAATTTTCCTAAACAGTGAAAAGCCCACCACTACATCTTTATGACCTATCCTTCTTGATAGTAAACATAAAATTCATAAATCTGCTAAAGATTGTACTTACTTCCATGGAACATCACCAACAAGCATCCAATCACCATCCTTGTCTTCATATGTGAGGACATATTCAGATCCTTGAAGAAGATCCATCACCCGGCTCTCACTTAGTCCATCTCTGCCTGGTATTCCATGTGAACCGCACTGGCCTGAAATGCCATGTATTAAGAGAGAGAGAGAGAGAGAGAGAGAGAGAGAGAGAGATAACCCATCCTTTCATAAAGGCGCTTGCAGGAGGTACAGAATATTATTAAGGAAAGTAACCATTTTTACTTCCCATGATGGGACATTGCTGGGTTGCTTAGAGAATATGTATCAAGATAACAAAAGCAAAACCAGAAGATATTTCCTTATGCAAGCTTTCTGCAAAGTCAACATCCACAGTGAAGAACAATTGAAATAAAAATGTTGCTGAAGCAACGCTTTCATCATGTTATGGATATTCTTTCATCTAAAGAATAATAAACTGAAGAAGAATGTTAAAGTTTAACCTCCTATTGTGGAGGTGAGCTCTTTTCCTAGAATATCCCTTCATGAATCAAACTCAAAAACTACAAAAGTAGAAAGATGCAAGCTGATAATGTCCTATACTTAACATATGCGGGAAAGGCTCCAAAAGATGTAAAAATAATAATAAATAAAATTTTCCTGGTAGCTTTCTTATTTTACTTTCAAGCAATAATATACAAGCCCTTAAGATAATAAAAGTAATGGAGACTGAAGCAATTGAAGTGCATCTTCGTGTCTCTTCAAGTTAAAGCAAATAACTTGATAAATAAATAAATAAACAAATAAGAGCATAGCCAAAGCAGTAATTTTATATGCAAGAGTGATTCATTTCCACAGAGTACACTGCTCAATAGGGGCATTGTTTGGGGTTTGTAGGGCAGTGTGTAGGAAATGAACCTAACATGCCAAACCCATATGTAAATCTTCCCAAGAGATCGCAATTAAGGGGAAAAACCAAAGCATTGAAAATTTACACAGCTCACCAATAGTAAAGCAGCTGAACATCTTCTCAAGTGCCGTTGAAAGCTCTTTATAGTTGGAGTATATTTTGAGGTCAACTTTTCTGAGATATGGGGCTCCATCCATGCTAACCTTGACATAAAGGCATCCTGTTCCTTGTTTCCCTTCAGTATCTTCCTTGTTCTTTGATGGGTTTGAAGCCATTGTATTCTTCCGGTAACTACGGATTGGGGGCCAACCCACTACCTGTGCTCTGTTGTATATCATCTATCTTAGACAATAGTCAACATAAAATGTAAACAACCCTATTACAAACCTACAACAACAATAATAATAAAACCTTAATTTCAAACTGGTTGAAGTTGGCTATATAAATCTTTTTTCTTTATTTTGCTCAATTTTGAGTCATATCTTCAATAAGATATAAAGATTTCAAATATTTCTTTATCACTTCCTCTTATATAATTTTTGATCTATCTTTATCTCTTTTTCTTTCTACATGTATCAAATCACTTATTTGTATTACAAACATACTAAACACGATGTCCATTAAGAACACAAGAAATACCTCCTATGCTTCAAGAGGAACAAGGGCATAGTGAAAGAGGAAAAAATTACCAACAAAGTTCAGCTTGAACTTGTATTACATCCACAACTTAGCAAACATGAAAAATTTTGTTGCAAGAGCATGTTGTCGGCAACAAAGATCAATCCATGAATTCCAATAAGAACAGATAACCGATTAAGAAATAGAGAAGCAGCATGAAGAAATTATGTATTTAATCTAAGCAAAAAAATTGAAAAAGGCCAATTTTTCAGAATCATGGTGGAGATTGCGTCTGGCTCAAACAACACCAGAAACATCACCATAAAATATGAAGAGGAATTTTGAAAAATAGAGAGAAACTACAACATAAGCGTTTTAAAACAGACACCATGAAAAGGGGCAACTGCATCAAATAATAAATCCATAATCTCTACAATTTCAAAAGAAATCAGTAATTTCATTGATTATTCCTTAGTTTAAAAGCAATCACATCCACACCTCTCCCATTTAATAAGCAACTAGAGTGGAAATAACTACAGCAACCAGAAATTTGAGTGAAAACTTGTTCTAGCTCTCAATTCCATCACTCTTTCTACGGATTAATCCAACAAAATAATTAACAACAAATCAACGCAACACGATCAAGTGATCAAGACACTCCTGAGCGGTTGCAATGACATCAATTCATCAAAATTACTAGTAACGAAGAAAAATCCACAAAATCATGAAGCATCTCAACAGTATTTATTCCAAGGTAAATAGGTAATCACCATTTTTTTCATTTTAATGCAATGAAAAAATCGCAAGGAGATGACCTCAAAACCTAAAAATAAAGTAAAAGAGCAGAACTATTTCATAAATCACCTTACTATCTCACCGTTGTCAAATTACTCCAAATGCTAAGAACAAACAAAAGAACTTACTTTGCAGCAGGGGCGACTCCAGCCGCCGAAGTCTGGGCTTTCTTTTCCTGCCCCGCCGCTGCCGCCGCCCCACCGGCATCCTTCACCGAGCCCGCCGGCCCGGTATGCTTTCCTCCGCCATTATCCCCCCTGGGCGAGAACAAGTTGCCGCCTTTTCCCAATTCCACCTCGGATCCACTCCCTCCAGAGAATCCCCACTTGCCGGAACCATCAATGGCGTCCGAGAACCCTCTCTTGGCGCCGGAGACGAAGCTTTTTGGGAGCCCCAGCGTCAGGCCTGGGCCGTCTTCCCGCTCAGGCGACCGGGACCCCGGGAGCCCCAGGCGGAGCTCGGTCTCCTCGAGGTTGAGCGCCGGCGCGCGAGCGCTGAGCTTCAGGTCGCCCTCGGCGGAGTGGGGGGTGGAGGAGGAGAGCTTGTCGGAGTTATCCATGGATGAAAACTCCGAGAAACCGATGTAGTCGTGCTCCAAGGGCGGTGTCATCAAAGCTTCGCCGCGGTTTCAATTCAGCGGACAGTGCGGGGAGGAGGAGAAAGAATAAGAAGAAGAGGGGAGGAGGAGGAGGAAGAGGAGACCCAGTAGCGGAGTAAAAAAGTTCACTTTTTGTGAGTCGGGGTTCCGATGAAGGCCTATAATGGATTAGTTTTTGTGGTAAAGATCGTGAGAAAGCTTTGGTTTTTTATTTCTTTAATTTTTTGATTGTTTTCGTTGATTAGTTCTTTTGGCCAATGATCTTTTGTATTGCAGTGGAATAAAAGAGTGTAGCAGAGAGTAGTTTTTAGAGAGGGAGATTGGACATTATCATTAAGAGAGAGAGAGAGAGAGAGAGAGAGAGAGAGAGAGAGAGGAGAGGAGAAATTAGAAGAAAGGAGAATGATTTTTTTAATATAATTCAATTTAAGTTGGAGGGTTGCTTGGTGGAAATGTTTACCTTTGGAGGCAAACCTACCGACAGGGGACTGAAAGTTCCCGACAGGTTTTCAGATAACGTTCGCTCAGTTTGTAATTTTCTAATTTTTTTTTTTTTTATGTTAGAAAATATGATAAATGTGCTTCTCTTTTCGATGGGCTACTCATAAAATAAATAAGAGTGTGAATGAATGACAGAGCGTTTGTCTCTTTTTTTTTTTTTTTTCTTTTCCTATTCTTCTTTCTCTTGTACTTTATTTTTTCATTTCAAGGTATCAGAGAAAACGAAAGAGCTCAATTTCATGGAAAAAAAATATATTTTAATTTGGAATGCATGCAAGAGAAATAATTGTATGGTATGAAACTCTCTCATCTTCCTTTATATTGCCAACCTTCAACTGCTACATAATATAAAAATTAATATAATTTTTTAAGTAATATTTTGAATAAAATTTTTAAAGTTATTTTACTGATGAAAATGCAAAAATTATTAAAAAAATTATGGGCAATTGCTATGTATAAATGTAAAAGCATGGTGCTTATGATTAGTTAAATGAATTTCAATCGTTATATTTTTTTGATCAAATTAATAAATTTATATATTTAAATTCATATATTTTATTTTTTAATTAAGAATAACAAATTTCTTAAAAGTTTGAATAAAAATTATAATTTTAAAAATAATATTTTAGGAAAATAATAAATTAAATTCAAGCGAGAGAACCCTTTTATACAATTATTTCTTTGCTCTTCAAATAGAGGATTAAAAAAAGAAAAAATTATTAGCATTAAACACGCATTTTCAATAAACAACAATGCTATCTTCAATCTCCTGGAATGATTTTTTTTTTAATAAAAATTCAAAAAAAAAAAAAAGGAAAGAATTCGGGTGTGAGACGTCGACGCAGCTTTCCGATCCTTCTCCACCCACGCCTGAATCATCCGTCATTATTGTGTTCCACAGCGTTGAACCACCGCATCGAACGGCTCGCCATCCATGCAGTACTGTGGATCTCCGCCCGTGTCCGACCGTGCAACGAAGCCTTCCATCAACTACCAACCACCGTACTCCTCCAATGTCTCGAAGCCAAGTAAACCCGACGACACGACCTTCCCTCGCTCGCCACCAGCCTGCACGAAGAATTCGCTGTGCACGGTATTTGGGATGTGCACCTGATCCGCCGTGAAGCTCGGAGGGCCATGATTTGGACGGCATGGATCCCTCTGCGCGTCACGCGCTCGGCGACGGCGAGCGGTGCTTCGCGCCCGGGTTGACGGGAGCCGTTGACTGGCGTTTGACGGCCCGCCCACTGGCAACTGTCGGTCATACCGCGACGACGCCGACTGACAGCTGGCGGGCTGCCGACAAGAAATGCTGTCTGGTTCTGTTACCCGTGAATTATAAAAAATATATACTTCTTTGACAACGAACGAGATGACGAACCGCCTAACTTCCGTCACTGGATCGATAAATGCGAGGCCAGGGGATTAAAGCCGCGGATCGTGAAAGCGCAAATGGCCATTAAATATGTGGGCCTTCGAACATTAAAGACCCCCCCCTCGTGTGGATGGTGAGGTTATGCCATCAATCTCCCTCCCACAGCGTAGAACTCCATGGGAATTCCCCCACACAGCCATAAATTGTTTAATCTCTGACTCATGAATAATTTGGCATCTTCTCTCTGCATTGACTTGCCATTTGTCTCCATCTTGACCATATCTAACACATATTCTTTTACGCCAATTTATAATTATGTAGCAAAACGAATAATAGTCACTGTGCGTGAAAAACTCACCAAACCGAGGAAGGGGCTAAAGATGAAATGACAATCAGTTGTCAACTTTCTCTCATTAAATTTTAACGAGGATGTCATATATGGAAATGTGACGACGCAAAAGAGGTGAGCAGCTCTGCTTTAAATTGTTCGTGGAAAAAGTTGGTATGACTCGAGCGAGCACCGTTCATGGAGCGAAGTTCTGATCCCACCGATGAGCAGCATTGGATTGTCTTGTCAGTTGGGGTCGTTTACAGCTAATACTTTGTCAGGACATTAAACAAGATGGCCAAAGGAAAGGACCACGCCCCTTAACCTAATTAGGCACGGACGCTTTCATCTCAACATTGTGTTCTGTTTGATGAAACGAGACAACTCGGTGGCTCTCTACGTCCGCTTACGACCGCAGCGCTAAAGATGCATCTCCTCTTGCCGTGCGGATGGAATTGCGAATCCAACATAGCATGGGATATGGTACACCTCCTTCCAAAATTTGATGCTGTATTTAGTAGGATAGGATAGGAAAGGAAAGGAAAGGAAAGGAAAGGAAAGGATAACGCGGAACGAGTGGCAAGGGGCTACGGAAACGGGAGGCACGGCCGCACTCCTCTTCGCCGTCCATGCTCCTTGTTTTTATTCAGCGAAGGTGCTCGATATTTGGCCACCGTAGCCTTCGGTGGACCACCCTGTCCGCCTGCCGCCCGCGCAGCGAGGCCCCACGGAATAAAGCGCCGTATCGGATAGAATCGAAGGCCTTCGGCCTCATCTCTCAGCGGCCGAAATGTGGGGCGGAGGCGCTTGCCCATCTTGACCCCAACAGCGGCAAGAATTACACGAACTCGGCGTCCCAAGCCTCTCAATTATTGCACCCGGTGCACCAGAGGGGGACCAAGCCACGGCTAAGGTACAGGGGTATTCATTGATTCCATTCCGTACCCTAATAAGATAGAGATACCTCGAGGGTGTTGCTGTCATTTTACTGATAAAAAAAAAAAAAAAAAAGATGTCACGGCTGATGCCTGATGTCGTGCTCTCAAAGTTGCTCTCAAAATGCCATCTTATTAGCGTCTAAGCGATTAGTTAGGAAGGTTGCGAGATATCCAAGTCATCCATTTCGGATGGCTATCTGTTTGTGCGTAATCTGCTACCGAGGATGGCACGATACGAAACAAATTTCTGATAAGCCTCTTTGTTAACTCATTCTTAAGTCACTGGTTTTGAATAGATGCATGGAAAACGAAAGGACAATGGTGGGTGTGCTATATGGCTCACTCAAGGCATAAGAATCTTGCTAATTGAACTAGAATGATGCTAAAGGTCACCACCCATCCACTCATAGTTCACTGTTGCGGGATTTGGTCAATTGGATAAGTAGCACATGGGACCCATCATCAACATCTCGCATCCTGCACAAAATCTACTCGTTCGATGAGAAGAGTTTTGGAGGAGTTAGAAGAGAGGATTGATTGGTTACATGCACATATTTTTCTTTCGGAAGACCACATTGTACTGCTAAATATAGATAAGAGTTTGATAGCTCTGAGGAAAGTTCTTTCTGTAGGAAATCTATCAAGTCCAATGACTCTCTTTTAATTTTTGAATTACGACTAACAGGTGCTGCAAGGAAGGTTGGCCCAGCGAATCATGCAAAACTTATAGCAGTAGTGTGAACGAAGGGCCACCGTAGTGTGACCGGTCAACTGAGAGAGTTGGTGCATCAACCTGTGAGTCATGATGGAAACTTATTAGGCGAGGCTAACAACGTGATGGATGGATTCATTCCATGGTGGTTACCACGATTAGTCCAATCCTGAGAGGATTTAGGAAGATGTGGTTCCAAGAGGGAAGCTGTTGGGTGGTCAATCTAGGGAGGGCAGAGGCCCTTGTAGGTGGCCTACATGAGAGGACGATTAGCAGTCCCCTTCAGCCTTTCTCAGTTGTCTCGTCAAGCTAGTCTCCATTGCCTACATCCAATGCACCACTTCTAATAATAACAACCTTACGTGCACCATGATAATAGTGATTGCAATTATAGTGAATGTGATTAGGATACTAAGCAGTTCAGTTCATGATTTTAATGAATTTTGATGGTCTTTGATCATGATTTTCCCATCAAAAAAAAAAAAAAAAAAAAAGAGTATACTTTGAAACATAGGGGACTTTTGTCCTTTGGAAAAAAATAAAAAAATAAAAACCAAAAGAAAGAAATAAAGGAGACTTTTGATGTCAAAGTTTATCTTTCAATTTCATGAACTGTCACTTCTCAATTAAATAAGTTAGTTGTAGGATCAATCAGCAAATACATCTTTGACAAATTCTTTGTTTTTGTCAGGATTTGGTTTATTGAAGCTGGCCTAGATGAACAACTCCTCAGATTAAATAAATAAATTATCACAATTCAAGACCTAAGATTCAAGAAAAGAATTTATTTAGGCTTTTTCTTGATTCTATATAAATACCTGATATTTTTTCAATACATAGCCAGCATGAGAATAAATATTCATCATCACGGACTCTTACATACTTTCTCTATTCAAACCCTAACATTTTCATCAAGTTAACGATTTATATTCAAATATACATTTAAATCTAATTATAAACATGTAGAGTCTATTCATAGTGTTTTCTAGCTTACATAGGCTATTGTTTGAATTCACTCTAATACCATTTGTTACAACGTAAGATTTTACTTAAAAAAATTAGCTAAGAAGGTATTATTTGAGCTTCTTGATCCTATAAAAATGTCTTAAATCTTATATTACATAACCAACATGGGATTAAATATTCATCATCATAAGTTGTCACATAAATAATTACCAAATAATCTTTTATGATATATAAAGCAAGAAACACTAACAGATTTTGCATTGACATATGTAATTTTGCTAGATAGAAATTTTCAAATCATGGGTAAATTTATCAGTGATTCAAAAGAATTTTAACGTAAAGAAAACTAAGAAAAATGAGTAACTGACGTGCTAGTGCATTAATAAAACAATGGACAGGGAGGAAGAGCAACAACAAATAGGGCATATTATGTTGTATGAAAACCAGTAATTCATTCATAAGTTACAAATTTTTTTATAGAAATCATAATTAATTTAGTTCAAGAAATTTTTAGTTATTCAGAAACAACATAATTAAATGACCTGGCAATTTTATGAACGAGAAAAATAGTTTTTTTTTCTTTTTTTTTTTTGCAAAAAAATCAGAAAATACTAACGACAAGTAAAAGTTGGTCAGGTCAAAAGAAAGAAAAAGATTGTTTTGGAAAACCAGAGTAAGCATCTCAGATGTACTCTTCGAAACCTTGAAAAGTCTTCTTCGGCACCAACCTTGTGGTTCTTAAATTCTTAAGAGACATAGGCTGATAGCAACACTTCAACAAATAAACCAAGCACGTTCACATTTGGAATAAATCCTCCTTCCTCTTCCAACAGCTACCTGGCACCTGCATCAAGGAAGTAAATGCAAGAACAACTGGCATTGGGTCATAGCTAGCAGCCAAAAACCAATAGCCAGAAGTGCATGGATTGCACCAAAACCAAAACCAAAACCAGCACCAACATCAAGTCAAGTAGTATTGGCCCTTGTTCTAGCTCACCAACATGGGCTTGGCTCGGCCATCCAATACGGACAGCAGATAGCATTTGAGATACAAGTAGGACCCATCCGGTGGAGTGTGATGATGGGTGTTGGACCTCTCTCTTTTATGGGGACCCAACCATCATGTAAAGCGAACAAAAGCAAATCCTTTGGTGTGTGGAGCTGAGGAAATGAACACACCCTGAGTGAGGGGACTGAAATTTAGAGGCAGCTCAAAGAGGTGGGAGCACCATCACTTCCTATGGACCCTGGGGAGGAAGGGGGAGGGGAAGTGGTGGTAGGCCTTGATGGGGTTTTCGCAATGGAAACCATTGATTAGAATCAAGAACTAGAGCATCAAAGGGATCCACCACCAAAAGCCTTAGAAAGCGAGGAGATGATAACCCAAGTGCCAAGGCATGAAGACTGGTCCAAAACTCTCCGATGTGCAGTGAGGTTCAAGTGCCTTCCATCCTGGCCCACGATATTTCACATCCCTTCTAATATTAGAATGCCTGCTCAAATCCTCCACTTAGGCTGTCACTGGATATTTGAAAAGGCCAAAACCTACCCGTAACCATAATCAACAAGCTTTGCTGCAACTATTTTGCATGTCAACTTCATGCATTCTTTTTTATCTTCATATATTTTACTCTATATATATATATATATATATATATATATATATATATATATATATATATATATATATATAGAAAGATAAATTATTTATAAAAAAAAGAAATATACTGTTGAAAATTTTCTATGTGTGAGCTATTATTATTTGTTAGTGATTTTGAATGTGCAAAACTAGCCAAACAAATTTGGTTCAATGATATATGCAAGATGAGCTCACTATTAATAAATGTTACATGTTATTTGGACTTATACCAACCAAGAATTTGATTTCAAAGCTTATTGTTATTAGTTCCATATTTAATCCAATAAATATTTATTTTAATAATAATTTTATTATGTTTTTTTTAAAGAACAATAAAAATATTAGTGAGTTTAAATATGTGGAAGTTAAATATCTCAAAACTGAAAACTAGTAAAGATAATATTATTGTTGAGTATATTGATACAAAGAACATGGTTACTAATCTATTGACTAACAGATTGGCCTATTTAATTATGAAACATGTTGATAACATGAATATTTCAGAATCTTTTGATGTATTTAGTTAGTGAAAGTTGGTTATGTTTGTTAAACTCTTACATATTAATTTATTTTATTTATTATTTTGAAGCCTATTTTACTTTTTGGATATATTTATTTGATAAATATTTAAATGATAAATATTGTTGATTATATTGATATTATATTGCTTTTTATAGACAATGCATAGTATTGTTGAAAATCTCAAGACTTGGCATTAGTGTCAAGTACTTATTGTGTATGTCTTATTGATGACACAATGCGAAAATCTCAAGGTATTTTGTATATATCATTTTGATTTCTCTAACTTCTTGTTGAAGCATGTTATTTGATCGAAAAATATTTAGAGGACGGACAATAAGAATAGTTCTTCTATGGCCATATATTATGCACTATTTCTTACCATATTACTACATCATGTTAGTGGAGGCTATTGATAATTATGACCATGGGTTGGTTTTATATTAATAAGAAGCATAATGATGGCCATAATTTAGTGTTAGTAACTTTCATGAATCGAATCCTTGTTTGAGGTGTTTCGTGAACCAAATATTTTTTTAAAAAATTATGGCCAAGTTAAAATTTAGTTATTTAATCTGAGTATTGCTTTTAAATAAATAAATATTTTTAAAATTTAAACAATTATAATTAATGTTGCTCAAATGAGAGAATATTAAAAATTTTCTATATGTGAACTATTATTAATTATTAATGATTTTAGATTTGCAAAACCGGCTGAACAAATTTATTCTAATGATGTATGTAGAATGAGTCCATTGTTAATATGCGATCCATGTTGTTAGGATTTACGCACACCTTCTGTTGAATGATGCGGTTGGCACTTTATGTGGCCTTGAAGTTTAATAGTGACTTATGATGAAAGAGCATGTTAGGATCTCATTATAAATAAGCTAGATCTTCTCTTCTCTCCTTATATACCATCAATTTCTTTTCATAGAAACTAATAAATTATGCGATCAGTTTGTTGTATTATTAGGCAAATTACAGCAAAATGAAAGAGGCTTTTACCAATTACATGAAGAGCTGAATTAAGTTGGGAGTTTAATACAGGGTCCTCTTTGCTGCGAAGCACATATTCACGTGAGATCCTTTTACAAGTCGTGTCATTTGATCGAGCAAGAGCAAGCGAGAACAAAACAAGCAACGGCGTTCTGTAATGGATCCCATTGAAGAGGTTATAATATTGATCAGTATTACTTTTATAATAGCCATTAGTTATCTCAAAAAGAGAGAGAGAGAGAAAAAAAAATTCTTTTAGTTATTCATTATTAACCTTCCACGTTTTCATTTTGCTTTCTTTCTCATCAGCAATCTTTGCCGCACCGCAAGGTCATGCAACATTACCAACACGAAGCCCTACCTCATGATCTGAGCTTAGACGCCAATCGAGACCTTGGGCCACTTGGGCTTAAGATGTTAAATTGAAAGTGAGTTTGGCTCGGCTCATGCTTGGCAGAGGATGGGGCAGAGGATTTCAGGTTTAATAACAAAGCCAAAATTTGGATGTACCTATTTTTATGAGGCCCGTTAAGAGCTACGCCCAAGGCCCCAAGGGGCCTTAAGAAGATCTTAGGCCATGCTTGTGGTAGCTCATTGATCTCCCTGCTGGTTATGCTCCCTAGTCGCCAATTTCTCCAATCTCTTCCATTACACTGCTCAACAGGTTCCATGTCAAGGATGCGTCCTCGCTCTACGAGTGGAGATTGGGATTGGCCATAAAAGAGGGCAGGACGTTCTCTTTGTCCTCATCATCTCCTTCATTTTAATATATGGTTAGGACTTGGGAATGGTTTATGGGGATGGTGGAAGTTTCCATTGTGTTATGGAGTCGGTGGTTTGTGTAGGGATTATATTGGACGTGCTGAAGTAGTCGCTGCAGTAGACGACGGTGTTGATTCATGTGGAGTGAGATCCTCGCTACTGCAGAGAGAATTATCCGCGGAGAAACACGGGTGGGAGAGAGCTTTTGGTTTAGAACGGGACGGACGCTTACTTTGGGGGAGTAGTCCGTGGTTTAGAATGGGACAGGCTCGGTCTGATACAAAGTTTGAGAAGCTCTAAACCCTGTCCACAGCTTCTCCTCAAAAGAAAAACTTGGCCTCAGCTTGTCTGCATGCATGAATTGTGAGAGAGTCAAGATACCAAGAGACAAAAGAATGTGCACTAAATGTGCACTTTGTAGAGACACACAAGAGTGTGCTGATCACTTATTTATCAGATAGCCCTATTCAAGATTAATTTTATAGTTCCTAATGAGGGTGCTAGGATTGATTAGTTCGCTAGAAAATCTATTGTTATTTTAGTCACAGTGAAGAAAAAAAAAAGTACTAGTCCCAAAAAAAAAAAAAATTTGGAATCAACTAATTATTTCATTCATATGATATATTTGGAATGAGAGAAACAATCTTCCTCAATAAATATCTATCCTCATCTTTGATCCTTCAGTAAACACTTGTTAATTTCACCTCATGAGGTAAACTCTGCCCTATGAAGTAGATGGATTATTATAAAAGACTGCAATATGCTCTCTCTTATTTTCTTGTAATCTTTTGTAAATATTTGATTTTATAAATACTTTTAATTTTAATAAATTTTTACGTGAGATGCTCTTCTCCCTCACAATTCCCTTGAAAAAATAAAAAAAATCAATGAAAAACTTGGCCGAGCATTAGAGACAAACTAAGGAAGCAAAAGCCATGCGATGGCAGGACAACAGAATGCAGATTTTCAAATAGCAAAAGAGAGAGAGGATCCCATATGGATTAAGCATCTTATATGCTTCCTCTGTTCAAGCCCTAATATTTTTGTCAGATTAAGGTTCATATCTAAATTTACATACAAATCTAATCACAAATACATAGAGCCTATTTGCAATACTCTTAGTGCACACAGATCATAAATTGATCCACTCTGATATAATTTATAATAATACAGAATCTTATTCAAAAATACTAGTTAAGAAATTATTATTTGAGCTTTTTAGTTCTCTATAAGTACTCCAAATCTTTTTTAATACATAACAAATGTGAGATTAAACTCATCAATATCAACTCTCGCAATTCCTGCTATCATAACTTGTTTATTGTTATAAATCATACTCTATAATAGATTGCTCCATTATAGCTTTCCATCCCCAAAAGAAAATATAAAATTTAGTACCAGATAGGTCCTAGCAGCTGTCTTTTTCTTCCCATCCGATGTTCAGCCTAAAATAATATGTTATTGTTCTAATCTTCTTTTAGTTGTGCTTGCCTGTTAAATTCTTGAAAATTAGCCTAGGCCACCCTTGTAGATTAAGGAAGAGAAATTGTAATATCCTTATGCATAAATAGTTTTGCATTAGATGGAAAAAAAATGATTTAAAGAATTATAACTCAAATAGAGCTACTAACAGGATGGTGGTAGACTAAGGAGAAGAGATTATAATATCCTAATGCATGAATAGTTTCACATTGAATGGGAAAAGAATGATTTGAAAAATTATAACTTAAGTTCATCCGCTACTAATTAACTTATTCTTGAGTTTTTAAGACCATATGGACCCGGTTGAGTAATAGATTAATTATGCTAACAGGTGAACTTGGGATGTTATACATAGGATTGGACTTTAATGTAAAGAAATCTGATGACATTGATAAAACAGATGCGCACTACCCTTCGAGGATTCTTCTGAAGACAAATAAATGAGATTCCGTTCACATGGTCAGGTGTCATCCAATCTTTACACATATATGCATCCATGCATGCATTCATACATATATACATACAAACATTACTTTATGCATGCATGTATGTCTGTCAATTAAAACGAGTTGTCCTCATATTAAAACGAGTTGTCCTCATTGTTTTTCAGATAATATCCATCATTTAGCTAATTGTGTTCTAGCTGCAGGAAATGCAGGACTGAAAATGTCATCTCAAACATATTAGCTTGTTTAACCAGCTCAGAACATGTTGCACAAACTTTAAGGCAAAGAGCTTAAAGAGAAAGTAGAAAAAGAAAGAAAAAGAGATTGGAATTCAGTAGAGCAAGCCTGAACCAGGGTTTGATTTGAACCCTAAACCTCTCCCAAGAGCAAGCAGTTCGAAGAGGGGTGCCAACTAGCTAAGATAAGCCTGGTTGACAATTGTACCACCGGATACTATGATCTCATTGCGTTTAAACTGGTTGATATGGTGAAGCAACTCGTACCATGGTCTGGCTGCATCCACATCTTGTTGAGGCAGTGAATGCATTTCAAAAGTTCAAGAAGCAATGGTTAACGTACAAATATGTTCCCTAAGCTACAAAAAGTATTGGCCGTAGAATGTCGAAAAACTTCGGGTCACATGGTTTATTGGATTCTGCTGTTCTTTTTGACAGGAGACGTGGAAACACATGCTCTTGTAAAGCATTGCTTAGACTTCTTGCAGCTGACGAAACAGCTATAATACAGCTAAGGATAGAGGCAATGGCTTGCATAGTTGTTTCAAGAAAACATATACACCATAGTTTTATAAAGTCTTGGTTCACGATAAAACAAATTGTAAAATTTTATTTTTTACAAATTAAAATATTTGATTCGCGCTTTTAAGATTCATCCATAGGAATACTCTGTTCCCACATAATTTAAATTCTTGCATTTTATGAAAAATAAAATCCCATCGGTACCATGAGATTTATTTTTCCACCGCAGCGTGTTTTTTTTTCTTTCCAACATACCATTCTTTTCCGTCATATATCTTTTTTTTCAAATCAGCGAATGAGAGAAGGAGAGAAGAAATACGAGGTAAGAATTAGTTGAGATCTTTTCTACAGACTGATGTTGTGTCAATTTGATTTTTGATCCTTGATTTTATTTTTTTTTTGTTTTGCTGTTGTATTTTTTTGGGGCATGTTTCTTTAGAGAGTTGCAGAATTTCGGTATCTTGATTTTTTGACCATTTTTTATAACCTCATATAGAAGTTAAAAAAATTAGATGGCAAAAAAAAGTTTTAAGAACTAAAAGGTATAATTGATATTCTGTACTACTTCTCTGAGAAAGAAACTGTTCAACCAAACGTGATAGTTTCATTCTTTCTCAGAAAAATGCTAATTTCTTATGGTCAACCAAACGTGATAGTTTAGACATTTTATACCTGAGAATCTAATTTTTAGACATTCTATTTCTATATGGAAGTCATTTTCTGTGAATCAAACGAGTCCTAAGTGTTCAGTAGATGCTTGCCATGTTCCAAGTGGCCAGTACCAGAATGTATGGCACAGCAGTAAAAACTAGAAAAAAAGAAAAATCCAAACAAACCACACGTTTATTTTTGAATTGTAGAATGTTATAACTTCAAGTGGAAATGGGAATTTTAGAAACACAGAATAGACAGTTCTTCAAAGCTTGAAATGGTCAGGAAATAAATTTTTTTTTTTCTGACAAATCAAGTTAAATAATCCTATGCATGTCTGAAGAAACAAAACAAATAATAGAACATCATACATGATAATTCATAGTTATGTTGTAGCTATAGATATTATTGCTAATACTGAATACTTCAATCCATCATTATATACCTCGCTGAAAAAACAAATGGTGGATTCCACAAGATTCCATAGATGCAATATTCTCTGACTATTTAATCATTCTCAAATTATTCTCAGATTTTCTCATGACTGAATAATTCTCTGAATTATTCTACAACAATTAATTGATCCAGGACAATTTGATTATTTTCAAATTATATACCAAATTTATGATTTGTTCATAAATTATTCTTAACTAATTTAAGAAAACTTTGTTACTTTTGCCGCTCCTATACTTATATTTAAGTAAATAAATTCATAACTATTTTAAAATTTTTATATTTTTTATTTTTTTAAAAAAATTTACTGTCGAAACTCTTTCCAAACTTTTGATAAATTTTTTCTTTTTTTTTTTCCTTGAGTGCTGAATCATTATATCCAACTGAATCGTTCCCCTAATGCCAAACTTGTGACCATGGTTTCACCCACATATTTTTGCCTTTATAATGCCATCATATAGGAGTTGCAGTACTTGATAGAACCACAGAAAAGCATCACCTGTATTATGACCTGAAGCATGCTCCAATCTGGAGACTCTAAAGAAAGGATTGTGCCAAGATTAAAAGTTTATAGACATTAATGCAGAGCTGGTAAAAAAACAAAATTAGTGTTTGTTGTCACAGCTGTAGCAACAAGCAACTATAACTAGTCTTGATTTTTCATACATAGGCAATCAATGCAGCGGATCCCTTTTGAAAAAAAAAAAATGCAAGTCATTGGCGCAAAGATATCCTCCCACCACCACCCTCCACAGCCCCCTTCTCTGAAAAAAGCCACTCCACAACAAACAATGAAAGTAGTAGTAGTGGTAGAAAAAGATGACGACAACGAAGAAGCAGCAGGCAGCAGCAGGAGAGTTGCAATTCTCTGTTGAATGGTTTACGAGTGTCAGCGAAGCTGGGAATCAATACTTCAAAACTAAAAGGCACTCTAAGAAGAAAGGTCATGCAATTACTAATTTTCTGCCGGGAAGCAGATAGGTATTCTATGTTATAATCTTTCAGCCACCAGGTGCTAATTTTTTTCATAAATTTCTTCCTCAAATAACTTTAGGAAAATGTGCAATGAATTTCTGCTGCATAGGTCCTAGTCTGAAGATATGTTTTTCATAGTACAAGGGGATATGAATGGATGATTAAAGCGACCAAACTTTTCAGCTTCAATGAATGATGGTACTAGCAGAAAGTTTTTATGGCAGTATCGTTACATATGAAAATTAATAAGAGACTATTATAACGAAGTTATTAGATGCATGTCCGGAGAAACAGTAGCAATGAAACAATAGATAGCCTACCGAACATCTCAAAAAGTAAGGAAGCCTTTAGAGGATCATATTCCCCCTTAGAACACCATCAATTTGATGCATAAGGCTATCTTTCGCTATTCCTTAACATATCACTGAACTAAGTTAGGCCAAAAATGAACATTTTTGTTAAAAAAAAAAAAGCAGAAACATCTACCTAAGAAACCATTACAAGCATTGTTATTGTGATTTGTGAATGCATACAACACTGATTTGCCATCTACTGTTATTTCAATAAATATGGAAACTAAAATATAAAAATATGCAATATCTAGAAGAGATCATTGAAGTCACAGATGATATACCATTCTCTTCTGTGGAATTACATCTTCCTGCCTGTTTCTAATACCTGCAATGCAAAATTAAAATCCAAGGTTATAATACATGAAAACAACATTCAGTTATGGTGCCAAGCCAATCTCTTCATTTGCGACCATAAAAATAGATTTGTAAACTCAAAGGGATTTAGTTAAACCTATAACTCATTCATTATATCTATGATCATCGTTGTCGGCCGAGCCTTTTCCCATCAAATATGGGGTCAGCTCTTGCAATTCAAAGCTGAGGAGACTCCATGAAAGATTAAGGGGAGGCGATAGGCATGGGTGTTGGTCATAAGCTTGAATACATGAAATTCAATTAAAGATAATATCATATTGTTATCATTGGAGTTGGGTAGTGATACAAAGCTTTGGAATTCCATATGACAAACAAAAAGAAATGCATAGCAGAATACAGTAAAATGGATCCACGTCCCAAGCTACGAAATGTGGTTGACCCTTTCACTGTGCCTTTGGGAGATTTGAGCAGAAGAGCTAGAACTGTTCCACCTGGAGAGGTAGCAAACACAAGGAAACGCTTGGATTTGTCTTTTACTTGAACAGTGAGCCAGAAATATTTTTGGAGAGCAATGTCAGGAAGCGTCACGCCTCATACCCGATGCCCGGCCGTCTTGTCGCGGCCTGGGCCGGGCATCGGGTCCGGGGCGATAATAACAACGATCCTTATCTCCGAGCGTCCGATTAATTGTAGTACTCAAGCTCACTTGCTAGCCTAATAAATTTATTAGCAGATCAAAATCATGTGACTCAAAAACTTAAATAAAAGTTAATGGATAGCAAGTAAACTTGAGTTATAAGCACATAACACATTTTTTGTCCTCGTCGCACACCACAAGCTAGCCAAAATCTATCCGTGGGGTATTACAATCTTTCCACCTTATAATATAATGCTTGTCCTCGTCGCACGCCTACTTCGAGTCGGATCGGGTCATTGATGCTGCAAGTGATGGCATGACGCCACAAGCTAGCCAAAATTTACTCCGAGTCGGATCGGGTCATTGATGCTGCAAGGGTGGCTCCATGCCATCATGACGTCCTCGTCGCACACCACAAGTTAGCCAGAACTCAAAAACTCGAGTGAAAGTTAATGGATAGCAAGTGGATTTGAGTTATAAGCACATAACATATTTCTCTCCCATCTAATGTGGGACTAAATTTGGGGTATTACAATCTTCCCACCTTATAATATAATGCGACGTCCTTGTTGCACGCCACAAGCTAGCCAGAATCTACCCCGAGTCGAGTCGGATCATTGGTACTACAAGGGTGGCTCCACGTCATCACGACGTCCTCGTCGCACTCCACAAGCTAGCCAGAATCTACCCTGATTCAGGTCGGATCATTGGTGTTGCAAGGATGGCTCCACGCCATCACTGCCCCATGGGTAGGTGGCCCTTTCCTCATGTCACCAACTTTCGTACACCGCTCCATAAGTAGCCCTTTTCTTATGCCCATTGACTTATGCCCATCAACTTTCACACACTCAGATCGACTCTGATACCATTTATAACACCCTAAACCCACCTGCTAGCCCAAGCCCTTTCTTATGCCCACCAACTTCCGCACACTCGTATCGACTCTGATACCATTTGTAATGCCCCAAGTCCTCTTGCTAGCCTAATAAACTTCATTAGTGGATCGAAACCACTTGGTCCAAAAACTGGAGTGAAAGTTAATAGGTAGCAAGTGAACTTGAGTTATAAGTACATAACACATTTCTCTCGCATTCAACGTGAAACTAAATTTGAGGTATTATATTAATAATATATAACATAAAAATCTTCGTAAATTAACCAAAAACATAAAGCTTTTTTTATCTAGATATATAAATGATGGAAAGATTACACGAGAGCCAAGTGTGTCAAACTTTGTCTGAGCAAAATCGAATACCATATTAAGCCAAGTTGGAACAGGCCATGTTAGACTCTTTTTTTTTTTTTTTTTGGTGGCAGCCCTTGTCCTGGAGAACTTTTCTGAAACTTGTTTTTTTGGTTTCTAATCACAGCTTGAAAAAATAATATGTGCCCTTAAGAAAAACAGTGATATGCTGTTTGTTGAAGAATAAATATAGCCAGGCATTGCCCATGCAATACATGAATAAATCTGATGTGATTTATATTTTAAAAATAAAAACAAAAATAAAAAATATAAACTTTTTTATTTTGTATTATTAAATTTAAAATTTAAAATTATACTTTTTTTTCATTTTTTTTAATGAATGGCTCCCAACATCCAAAATCCAAAGAGAAATAAATAAATAAAATATATTTATTAGATAAAAATATTTTTTTATTTAAAAAATTAATTGAACTGAAATAATAGATTACAAAATAAATTTTTAAATAAAATAAAATTGATAGAAGAAATAAAATCTTTCTGTAGAGACTTGAGCATTATAAAAATAATTACTATAATCATTAAAACAGTTTTTTTCTCCTTGCTTGCACATGCTTAATGTTTAAAATTATTAAATACATCAATGCACATGGCAAAAAATTAATGTAGTTGATTTGCTGTTTCAAACCTTTTTTCGCATTTTTGTATTTTCTAAATCTATATTCCTTTAAAAATTTTATTTATTTCATTTTAATTATATACATCAGTCGCACACCATCAATTAAATCAGTTATCTATTTACTTAATTTGATATGCTAAGAGTAAATCAAAAGAATAAAAATAATTTAAAAAAAATAAAAAAAAAAACCGCAGCAAAGCCCATGTATTAAATATGAGAACGACTTAGAAACAATCTAAATTTTTAATAGAGATGGAGTTGCATGTGCTTGATCCCTAACGATGTATTGTTTTTGTGGGCGCCAAATGCAGCGACCCTAGAAGATAAAATATCAAAGATCATGTATGAATATACGTGACGTAGAAATATATCATATTAATAAAAGGTCTTTGAAGAGGTCTTTGAAGAGGTCTTTGAAGTGGTCTAACTAATGTAGGCATGTGTATGATGCTATCATCTAAGTAGGTTATGCCTCTTTAAATGCACATGTCTATGCTGTTGAGTTCCTTTCAACATACAATCACGGTCTATTATAATTTAAATCTTGCATGCAGACGCAACACCTAACAATATTATAAAATGATGGTTTCTAGCCTTTAAATACATCAAGGCGTCCAATCGTTGCTCGTGAAATATCCTCTGAACACCAATGCAAGCAGCTCTATATTCAACGATCCATCTCATACAAATTTCCATTACGCTAATCCCTTGATGCTGCGTAACTTTTCATGTGTGCACATCAGGTGCTTTATAAAAAAAAATATTGTATCTACCTCTCTTTAAAAGTATAATTTCTCACAAATAAATTATAAAAAACCAGTCTGTTATAATTTTTGATTTCAAATTCCAATCAACCAAATTATTTTTTAGACAAAAATAAAATTTTGATCCTCAAAATTTATTTTAGCCTTCAAACTTTCAGCCGGTTATAATCCCTCATACCTTACCAATATTGTATTTTTGATAATCTAATATATGGATCAACTAAAAGTAATGGAATAATTAATGAGTTGCGGCATCTAATCAGTTGTTCCGTCAATTTAAATTGATCTTTATGTAATGTAAGATTAGAAATGTAATTTTTTAAATATAGAAAAATAAATAGGATTACTAAAGTTTGAGTAAGAATATAAAGTATAACAATCCACTAGCTGAAAGAGTAAAAATTAGCTTGAATATGACTGCATTAAATCCAATGATCACATGGTTATTGAAAAAATATGTAATTATATTTTTTTTTGACAAAACAATTGAAGAAGCTAGGAACTTCTTCATTAGTTTATTATTAAAAAAAATACTTATACAGTAACAAAGGAAAGATAAAAAGGGTGAAGCGAAGAAAGAGTAAGACAGTAAATGAGAATAAAATCTTGAAGGAAAAACTTTCTCTGGTTATGTTTCGAGAGCTCTACTCAAAATAGGGGATAGAAATTGTACTAATGTGAAGTAGCTTTAGAAGTGCAAAGAGCTCACGATTAAAAAATATTTAATGCCTCGAGGAGAATAGAAATATTGGAAGATCTCTTTTGAAGGAAAGTTTTTACATTTTTTTAACCCATAATTGATGGCAAACCATACTCGCTAATTGGTTCCAAGCTTTTTTTTATGCTAGTTCGAACGTTTTCTCTTCTTTCAATTTTATTAACGATCTTTTAGATTTTTTAATTTTTTTTAATGTTCAAACAGTCTAAAATAGGTTGCCAAACAATCTTAGCAAATGAACTATTTCCAAGGAAGCTCCACAAAGAGAACAATCACTGCCATCGGCCATCTTTTTTTTAAGTCAAAATTTTACTAGCATGTAATCAATTTCTTAAAACAAATCATATGAACATTTTATGCTTTTATGAAATTGCTGTTCTCTAAACTCCTTTGTAAAAGGACTAAACCAGCCATGTATAATTTAAAAATTTATAAAATGAGTTGATCGGGAATATGCCGTGTTAGTAAGCTTCCGCATTGAAAAGGTCCATGACATCAACGCAAGTTACAAGAAAGTCTAAACAATGTCTCTCCTTTTGCCATCCTAACACAGACTTCAAGCCCACAATTTGCAATAAAAACCATTTAGCGCAAATTGAGGGAGGATCACGCTGAGACGTCACTGTCGAGACAAATCCAACACGATCAAAGGAAATGGTCGTTGCTGCTAACCAACGTCAACGAAGCCCTTTTAAAATACGAAAAGGCTAATAAATGTGGTGAATTATTTCACTCCGCTCTCATATTTTAGGCAGCGTCGTTTGGGTACGTCATGGCTGTCCCCAGTGGACCAAGTCAATAGAGAGAGAGACCTAACTCTGCCGGCCCGCTACGACATCAACGTGGGCACCCTCGGCTTGACAAGGTTCATGAAAAAACGAACCATTTCGTTGTCAGCCTTGACGAACTCAACGTTCACGATGACTGACGCGCATCGTCCCATCAATTGTTTATTTAAACTCCACACTTCACGGGACTGGAACGAAGCATTTCCACATCTCTACCTTCTTAAGATAGTTTGACGTTTGCGCTGGGCTTAATACCGTTTAATATTTCAATGACAGGCCGCGCAAAGTCATTCCCATTCACCAAAACAATGAGGTGTGACATGATGCAATGGTCCAGCTAAGTTTTCATGGTGGCACGACATTTTAAGTGGTTGTCAACTTAAAATACTAAGATTTTTTCCCGTTCTTGATGGCCAAAAACATATGCTTTGCTTTTTTCTTCATCTAGTACCACCATGTGCCCAATACCCTAGCATTCAATAAAAGATACAATTGGTATTTTGACTTCTTTTACCTATGTAGAAAAGGGGGGGAAAAATTCATGTTTGATGAGTTAAAAAATTGCATTACTTCCGTATTTTATTTATGTATCGAGACTAACATGAAAGTAGTAATCATCTATTATCATTTGGTCTCGAATTGGATAGATTGCAACCAATTTCATTGGCAATAATTGTTATACTTGATGGCTTTAATTATAAGGTTGGTGCTGCCATAATCAATTATAAAACTTTGGACGGCGCATAAGACAAAGAAATATTTGTGGCGTGACATGATGGTCCCGGATGAATGTAACGTTGAAGGAAGGAGGGACAAGATGCTATGATTTCATGAAGAGAAAGCCATGCTTCATGCTTTAATATAAGATGATTTATGGGTCTAAATTTTTTTTTTATTTTCTTATCCTAAGTACCACCAATGCAACTGAGTGGACAATGACAAAACTAACATGCCAACAAGCATAAATTCCACTTACATACCACACAATAGAAAATGAAAAAAAAAAGAAAAGAAAAAAAATGTAGAAACCAATGGTCCCATGACCTGAAGCGGTCCTTCAAAGCCTTTAGTTAGCTGGGTGTTTTATTTTAATAAAAAAAAAGAATTTTAGAGTTTCAACATAAGGCAAGGTTATGACACTAATCCTTTTGGATATGAAAGAAACTTGAGCAGCAATTGAATTAGCGAACTTTTGTTTACATGCATTTTTGAAGATTTATGACCTCAAAATATGCAAAGAGAGGAGGAAATTGAGATGATAATAATTAAAATCATTTTTTTTTTCAATAAAATCATAGTCATTCAGATTTCCTTTGATGATAGATGTATCTGGACGAAAATGAAACATAAAACAAGAGAACAAGTTGATAAATCTGGGCAACAACCTTCCAGTAATTTATATATTTGATTATTTATTTCATTGCAATTTGGTTATGGATCCACTAGGTTGGTGGGGCATCAAACATGAATTTCATTGAAATAGCCAAAGATTGGAGACATGAAGCTCTCAACTTATCAACTGCTGTCCTGCCATCACTCTTTTAAATGTCATGGTCCCTTAGATCATACTTAAAGATCCGTGATTTGGTCGCCGAAGCTTCCACAATCGAATCCATCACGGCATAATCAGACTCTCAGACACGTGACACGTGGCATCGGTCCCAAGCCACCCACCAACGGTCCACAATTCTGGTATAGAGCCACCATGGAGGCTCCGACAAATTCGTCGTCTAGGGCGACACCGAACGGGGGACTCGGCCACCGGCAACCTATCATTTTATCCTGTCCATGGTCGTCCGATCAACAACGGACGGTTCAGATCGCCGAGCACCACCGAATCTCCTACGCTCCTGGCTTCGCCTCGCTCGAAACCTAGCAGCGGTCAAATGGATTCAAACCCATCGGAGTCGGAATCAGGCCCTTTTAGGTGGGAGAGAGACCGACATGGAGATGGGACCCACGCGGTTCTGGTCCGTCGGATCTCCATCCGACGCGGTCGATAATATGATAAAATGCCCTCCTTCCCTGCTTGGACCGGCAACTGGGGCGCCATATTGCGAGGTCGCCATCTTGCCCTCCGCCTCGCTTCCCCGACGACAAGCTGGGGGAAACGTTCGGGGAAGCGATCCCGGGAGAAAGAACTGCGGTTCGAGAGCGCGGAGGGCCGGAAGGGGATCCGAGTTCGGATCTCTGTTCGAGGCCTGCAGGGATCTTCGCGCTGCTTCATCTCTCTCTCTGGTGCTGTATCGTTCCACGAATCTCTTTCTTCTGGTTTTGTTTGTGGAGATTTGAATCTGATGGAAAAAAAGGTCTTTTTCTTTGCGGTGTTTTTGGTGCGATTTGATGCGGGTATTTGATTTTCTGAAATGATTTAGAGAGGGATTAGTGTTTGTTCGAGATCCGAAGGCGTTAGGTTTAATTCTTTGTATTTTGAACCTAAATTGTGGAAACTTATTTGTTTTTTTGTTTGATTTGTTCCGGAGGTTTTGTTGGCTTGGTATTTTGGGTTAAGAAAAAGGAAGGGGAGGAGAATGGGATGCCTAATTTTGTATTTTTTGAGGTTGAAAGATTTTTGATTTCTGGATTGTTATGGCTGTGGGGTTCACGAGTAGCATCAGTTCATACGGAGTTGATGTCGGGTACTACTTGGATCGGATTTCGTTCTAAGCGATGCTTTGTGATTGGAACTTGGAAGTTTATCATATAGAGAATGGAAGAAATATTGTTAAGCGAATATTGAGCCATCATTCGTCGCACTAAAGATTGAGGTTTATTCAAGGAAGTCTGGAAGTTCCATTTGGAGTCCTACTGAAGCTCAGCTGTTTAATGTGTGGTCAAAGTGGCGCATTCGTGGAGCTGTGACTAGCTCTTCAATGGATTGGTGGTGTATATTTTTGAAGGCAGAAGATTGGTCCTGAGTAATCTTCCATGTTATTTGGTTGATATAAAGAATGGCATCTATGAGAAGAAGTATGTCTATGGTGCAGCGAGATGGTGCTGTGCAAAATGGAGAAGCTCCTGTGGATGGCTCTACCTCACCCAAGTTGTCTTATTCTCTGGAGTACTTTGCTTTGAGACGGTTTCTGAATTCATTGTCAAGTTCAATGAGTTTTCCTATGGTGTCAGATAGGATTCAAGCTGCTTTTGCTGGCATGCTGGCACGAAGGTCCTCTCGACCTGTGGAGAGATCAAGGTCGAAGGGGTTATACTGGAAGCGAGCCTCCTTCCATGTCTTAGTCTTTTTTATGATAGGGGTTTTCATTGGTTTCACCCCATTTCTTTCTGTTGATATCTCCAAGAATTTTGTGTCTCAGCATCAGGCCTTTTCCTTTGAGGAGGTTTCATCAGCTGAAAGTGGTGCTCAACATAAAATTGATTCAGTAAGGGAAAAAATTCTGCTGATTGATAAACCACTCAAAGAAAACTATGCTGAGGCAAAATGGTTTGTGAAAAATGAGTCTCTCGGTATCACATCTGCTGTGCCTCCTGTTCCAGATATGGACTTAGTGCCGCAAAAGCTTTTGATAATTGTGACTCCAACATACGTTCGGCCATTTCAAGCATATTATCTAAATCAACTGGCTCAAACATTAAGGAATGTACCACCTCCTCTACTATGGATTGTTGTGGAGAAGTCCATGCAGTCTGCTGAAACAGCAGGGATATTGAGGGGAACTGGGGTCATGTACAGACATCTTGTGTGCGAGCACAATGCCACCAACTCAAAAGATAGTGGTGCTCACCAGAGAAATGTTGCACTTGCTCACATTGAGAAGCACCATCTTGATGGCATAGTATACTTCGCAGATGATGATAGAATCTATTCGATTAGCCTCTTTGACCAGATGCGTCGTATCAGGTATTTGCTTTCCTTATGAATTTAGTTGATTTTTTCTTTTTTTAACAATGACAAAAGAATGGTGGTAAATCTTGTTAAGATACCACAACAGGATATGTTCCTCTTATGTACATTTTACTTGGCTTCAACTCTCGTTGCTGTGTTATTTCTTCCCTCCTTCCAATGGTTCCCCCCTTAAAACTCATTCTTTTTTCTTATAACACTGTTATGTGCCTTTGAATTATTTTGCATCTTTTGGTGGTCAGCTTATTTATCCATTATTTTATCTATCTTATTCATCTTTTTTAGCACTAGCTCAATGGCACTGTATTATGTGCTCCAATGCATGCTAAATTAAATAATAAAATAGTGATTCAGGGCTCTGGTGGGAAAAGCAAAACTTTATGAACTTTATGAAGGTTTGCAGTCTGCCATCTTGTTAAAGAAATAGGGTGGGGAATCCACATGACAGACTTCATCTGTTTGTTTAATAGAGATGTGTGTTTGGGATTGCATCCATTTGAAAGTTTTCTATCTATTGTTATGTTGAAGCAGACTCAGCAGCATGAGTTGACAAATAGTAGTTTATTTTTTAAGATAAATGTTATTGCAAATGAGAAATATTCTAGCATGCATATGCTTCATTACTGACATTTACAAAGTTTTTGCATATCATTTTTAACCCTTATAATAGGCTCTGTAGTTTTTGCCTTTTATGGGCTTAAGCCTTGGGAATACACCTCATCCTTACCTGGGAATTATTGTCTTTGTCAGGAAAAAAATCTAATAATCATCTTTACTTCTCTTGTATTAACTTGCACATAGCTTATGTGAATAGGCAGTTTACAAATAATACTTAAATGCATTAATGTGATAAATAATGGAAGACTTACAAACTTCAAAGTTGGGTATTAGATAAGTGATGTACTGTTGTGAGCATATTGATTTAATGACGTGATCATATGAACATGCATTCTTGCATGCGCTGAAAACTAAACAGGCTGCGTTTCTGAGGGGGTCAAACATTGTTACCATTTACTTTTGTGGCATCAAATAAGCTTGGGACTTGTCGAATGCTTTCAAAACTTATTTTACTACTTTATTTTTGTTTTTTATTTTATGACTTTGTTTTGAATACGTACTATGTTTAAGTTCCAAGATTTTTGGTGGATTGATATACTTTTCTCAGCTATTTTCATCAAGAAGTTCCTTTACAGGAATGTGAATTGATGTACTTTATAGGAATGTGAATTCAGTATCAATTGAATTCAGACTGAACCTTAATTATTGCTGAATTATGGGTTGAAAAATGGGCTACAATGTTGCCTTTTTGTGCCAAAAAAAAACAGCGATGTCTGATGATATCCTGGATCGAGTCAAATTTTTGAAAGGCAATGCTGCAATTCTGCTACCTTTTTATTTCTATAATTTAATTTCCCATACATATTTTAATAAACAATAAGAAAGCTAAATAGGTTTTTGAAAAAAGGGTGTGTTTAACCTGCATTTATTTGTGGAATGTCTACATAATCTTTATCTTAGGTGACATGCTGTTGAGCCATAGCAGTTTTGGCATTCTTCTGTTTTTCAGGGAGAAGATACCTGTTTATTTCTTTGTAAAGTGGTCCAAGTCTTTAATCAATTCTGAGACTTCATCTTCTAGTCTTCCTGCCTAAACGTAACTGGGGTGAATTGGTTTCATGACCAGGAAATTCCACCTAATTTAGAAAGTTAAGTTGCATTCACAGGAAGGGTGTGATGCCTAAATAATTTTTTTAAACATTATACCATTATTGTTTTACTCAAGAAAAGAAAATTTTTATAGAATTTTAGAAGTTCTTCAGAGATAACTGGAAAATATAACGAATTCTAGATGAATATTGGAGGAACAGAATAACACAAAAGAACGGGTTTACCAAGCTTTCCTCCAAGCATTGGATAAATACTGTTGGTCTTACTGATGAACAGATGATTATGCAAACCTATATATCGTAGATTCTTAAATTGTAAAGTTAATGACGTGAAATGATATTGATTATCTGGAGTATGTTTTGTTTTGAGTGCTGGATTTGTGATGTGATATCATAGGATCGTGCTTCAAATTTGAGGAAAGTGAATCAGTTTGAAGATGTCCCTGTGCCTATGCTGAATGTGCTTGGCTAAGGTGATTGGAACATTCCTTTTCAAAAGAACCTTCAGGATGTGGAGGTGGAGAAATATGTCCATGTTTTCTCACTATTTAGTGAGGATTACTTATTGTCTAATTTGGAGATGATTTAGATAATCAGTACATGAGAAGGCTTTAGTTCAAACTTCAAAGCGATTAGGACTTTCTGGTCATCATCTTATCTGTGTTTTAAAAATAGCGGTGTCTCATGAAGGTTAGACATCTTTTGTTGGCTCTTCATGTTATAAAAAGTTAATTTGCAATGGCCCTTAATCCCTTTTTTGTCTTAAGGTAGGGGAGTGGGAATTAACTTGTTCATTATGAGGCAGCCAGACAGATTGGATGCTGCTGTTGCTTTGCAGGTGGGGAATAAAATACATAACATGTTCTTGGATGTCACGATGCTGGTGGCACAATCATGATAATCAAGTTTCTGCACCACATTGTTTGAGCGATCCTGGGATAAAGTAGAGAAAATAAATCAGCATTTGTTATGCAGTAAGTAGTTTAGCAGTGGACATAATTCCTGAAAGAATCCAAAACCTTAAATTTATTCAGTTCTTGAAATTTATGAAAGGCAAATCCGTTTGTCTTACTGAGTTGTCATTTGGGTTGGCGGTTTACAACAGTTCTTGGCTGTGTAACAATTGGGTGATAAACTAATGGTGGAGGTGGAAAGAATCTGAAGGACATCTAAAACAAGAATCCTGGAGTGGTTGTTTGGCCAAAAAGAAAGAAACCTGGCATCTCTTGATATGAAGAGCTTGTTTGAAGATAAGGTTTTTGAGAGGATTCAGAGCAATGCTGTGAATGTGGTCATGCAGTATTTTAGAGAGGTCACTCCCTGTTGCATTTGTCAAAAGAATGATTGGATTATTTTTACGGTTGAAGTTTATCCAAGTGATTGTTTTCCCTTTCTCTTTTGTTGTGGAGAAATACAATTTACACTATATAAAGGGGTGGACAAGATTCTTGGAAGTATCAAAGGACTGCTCTTCTTTTTTACTTTTCTTTGTACTGAGATCTCCTATAGACAGGGTTTCTTGCTATACACCGCAGTAATTTTAAATGATGTGACAGTTATTGTCATGTAGCCTTTCTTCGAAGTTGATGCTCCTCTCCCTTGCGTGGGTGGTTCATAGTTGACTTTGATACCAGTCAGCTTTAAAATTTGTCATGCTCCTTGTACGATATGAGAGACTAAGTACAAGGTAAACCTGTTGGAAGGAAAATTTATTCTAGTCCAAGGCTCCTGCTTGTAAGAATGAATTCACTTGTAGCCATGGCTAACTTTTCTTGTTATTAATGCTGGAAGACAAATCTAGGATAATTGTTGATTGGACATCAGTAAAAATCCTCCTTTGACGTTCATATATGTCCTCCAATGCATAAAAGATGTGGTCTCAAGTGGAATTACTAGGAGCTTATTGGGCAAAATGCCACTGAGTGATTTTTCCTAGACTCCTTGTATCAGCTGATATGTTATCTTAGCAAAATTTGGTACCTCAGCAGATCCAGAAATCTTTCTTAACCATTACAAAACACACAACTTCAATGCCTTGTCTTCTAAGAAAGTGGAGCATCTTGCCCTTTTTTATTGGGAAGGAAAAAAAACATTGTCAAAGTGAATCGATAATATCTTATTATCTGATGTGATTGTTTTTATCCTGGTCAAAGGAACATCATGTTTGTGATATTGTGAATATGATTAGGACATCAATACTTTCTGTGATGTTAACCTGGACAAGAAGGGCTAGAGTTGACATAATTTATGCCCACTTTTTGGAAAAGAGAGGACAAACAGTGAACTAGCCCCTAATTGGAGGGGATTGCCAAGAAGTTTACATTAAATCAACAATCAGTAGATTTCACAATGCTTACTGAGAAAGTTTATTTAGAACACTCTCTTAACTATTATTGTTCTTTTATCTTACCATCTCTCCCTTGTAATTTGTGTTTTGTGACCTTGTTTGCTTTGAGCTGTAGGCGTTTTGGCACGTGGCCTGTTGCAATGCTTAGTGAAAGTAAAAACAAAGTGTTATTAGAAGGTCCTGTTTGCAATGGCAGTGAGGTAATCGGATGGCACACAGATCATAGGAGGAGGACATCTCAAAGATTTCATGTTGACATGGCTGGTTTTGCATTTAATAGTACTATACTCTGGGATCCTAAGAGATGGCACCGGCCCACTCTTGAGCCCGTAAGGCAACGTGGTACAGCAAAAGCTTTTCAGGTTGGTTCACTTTCTCAAAGGCATCATATGCATTGCACTTATTTTTCTTTTATATATATATATATATATATATATATATATATATATATATATGTATGTATGTATCATGCAACCATCCATGTTTTTGGATGCATCAAGTATCAGTGATCAAGCCAATGATAGAAGTTTGCATACAGCATTTTTTCCACAAGGCTCTTATGATATTTTTTTTTATCCAGCAAGACTGCTAAAGTCAGCAGTTGGCTACATTTTTTGATGGCTTTCAACAAGCATTGATGCAATATCGTATCACATAACTACCACCGTAAACGTTAAGACTTATCCCACTATTTTGGTCAGTGACATTATATTCAGGAAATCTAAGAAAAGAATACAGAAAACCTATGAAAAGAATTCATTTGGAGATGTCTATGTAGAAAGGCTGCTTACTTGGCTACATTTGAGAGGATCTCCTCTTTACTTAGATTTTGTCAGATCTCGATTTAGATGATGGGAGCCTCCTGTTGGTGATTCAAATTATTGAATGTGATCTATTACCTCTAAAATGGTTACTTATATATAAAAAAAAAATGATTTGAAGACCTTTAGCTTAGGTATTAAGAAGTCAAAAATATATATATTATTTCATTTATTTATACTGTCCAATTTTTTGATTACTTGATGTATAGGTAGAGGGGTCTACAAATCACATGTTTGTTTGTATATGTGCATATTAGATATTATAGATCACGTCCGACAGTTTAGATTATCGATATGGGACCCTCATTGTTCAAATCTAGATTTGATTGGATTTGAGTGGAGGTCTTTTTGAATGTAGCCAAGTCAATGTCCCTCTCTCTCTCTCTCTCTCTCTCTCTCTCTCTCTCTCTATATATATATATATATATATATATATATATATAATTTTGGGGGTGGGGAGAATTACATGTTCCATTGGGGTAAAGAATGTATTATTATGGAAGATATGACTACCAGAAAAGACCTTATTATTCTGTAATTTTATGTGATTGATCATTTATAGATGTTTAACGGTGTAACACGTAATTCCTGGGGGTGGGGAGAATTACATGTTCCATTGGGGTAAAGAATGTATTATTATGGAAGATATGACTACCAGAAAGGACCTTATTATTCTGTAATTTTATGTGATTGATCATTTATAGATGTTTAACGGTGTAGCACGTAATTTCAGGTGACCACATTTATTGAGCAGCTGGTTGAGGATGAAAGCCAGATGGAAGGTTTAGCAAACAACTGCTCAGAGATTATGGTTTGGCATCTCCATTTAGAAGCTCCCGAGCTTATCTATCCGAAAGGCTGGTTGATGCAGAAGAACTTAGAAGTTGTCGTGCCTCTAACATGATAGCTGGCCATGGGAAATCATCCCACTAAATGTATGCCTCGACAAGGCTTTTGGTTGGATGTTAATGGGCTTCTCTTTAGTTACAGCTATATATCACCTCTCTGTGATATGAATTTTTATCATGGAGAAGCAGCTTCGTCATGTACAATTGGAACACTTTTCAAGATGTTTATAAGCTACCCATGATTCACCTTATTTCTCATGTTATACTTTCTTTGTGGCAGGGTCTGATTGAAAATGGTGCCTTATCCTGCTTGTATCCCCTCAAACCGCCTGGACTGCTGCCCGAATTGTCTGCTCTCACTTATCTTCGTCGATGAGCAGAGGTGCAGATTTCCTGATGCAGATGTTGCTTGTTAAATTCTTTGTTTCAGGCTGTTTTTCCTTGTCTCTTTAACCAGGCTAGACATAGCTTGTACAGTTATATAAAAAAAAGAAAAGAAAAAGGCTGTTGGTATAAAAAAAAAAAAAAAAATTAATTTGAAGGATCATGTGGTTTCAAATCTCTCCTTGTGTTAGTGTACTATTTTAGTTAGACAGAGCACTGCATATTGATTAACAAATTTGGTTCAAATACTCTAGATGAACAGTAAAGTGGTGTGATGCAATGTATGTATATATGTTGTGTTATTATTCAGGTATACAAATCTGGTAGGATAAAGCATGGTTAGAATTTGATTTACTATTAGTGATCTCACCATCATATATTTCCTCGGATGGCATCATCCCTTGCACTTGAACAAGGATGGGTCTCATTTGTACTTAAGAGTTAGTATCCTATATGGTGGGATGGTGGAATGGAAAAGTTAGGGATTAACCATTTTTTTTTTTTTTTTTTCAAAAAATAAGAGCAAGAACAGCGATCTCAAGTTTGCCGGTCATGCTTTACGTCGTAGGAATGACTCGCCTCATTTGGGAGTGAACCAGGATTATCACGTCACATTCGCAAGGCGTTCTTCGGACCATCCAATGGTTTGAAGCGTCCACCACCACGACCTTTGAATTAACCGCATCGTTCTTAAATACGTAGAGTATGATAGATAATTTAGACGTAGCACAGTCAAATTGTCAAACATCTCATCGATATTTCAAGTGGTTGAGAAGGCCCTGTCGTCGATGGATATCGTAAATTTTTATAAAGTTAAATATTTAAATGTATTTTAAAAGGGTTATATGCGAGAAGAGCCACAAAAAAAAAAAAAAAAAAAAAAAAAAAAAAAAAAAAAACCTTTCTCTTTTTTTCAAATTAATCCTATATATTATATTTTATTTGGTAGAATCTTTTATTGAAAAAAAAAAAGCCCGACTTATCTGATACTTTCACTTGTAGCTTCTAGCCTCTGTAAGTACCGTTAATTTGCACCGTGAATTTGTAATTTTACAGATAAATCAATATATTACACTAAATTGCTTATAGAGTTACGTGCAAAGTATCTATTCTTTCTCTCTCTTTTTCCATTTCATACCGCTAATGACGCATCCATTTTATAGGGACTTATGCGCAAAAATCTCACTGATTAATGCTGGAAATAGTATTTAGGGTTTCGCCGCGCCAGGAAAGAAAAAAAAAAAAAAAGAAAAAGAAAAAGAAAAGAAAACAAAAGTCTCCAAGGAAGCGTCGGAACTGAATAATTCTCTCCCTTCTTGCTCGGTTATCCCCACCGGCGAAACGGAAGCCCATCCTCGGTCGTCCTCTCTCTCTCTCCTCCTTCCCCAAGAAGAACACGTAACCCTGACCCTAGTTGGCTAAGTCCCCATCGTTATCGTAGGAGAGAGAGAAAAGAAATCGAAAAAATGCCGAATTTGGAATGCCGGATGTACGAGGCCAAGTACCCGGAGGTGGACATGGCGGTGATGATCCAGGTGAAGAACATCGCGGACATGGGAGCGTATGTCTCCCTCCTGGAGTACAACAACATCGAGGGCATGATCCTCTTCTCCGAGCTCTCCCGCCGCCGCATCCGCAGCGTCTCCAGCCTCATCAAGGTCGGTCGCCAGGAGCCCGTCATGGTCCTCCGCGTCGACCGCGAGAAGGGCTACATCGATCTCAGCAAGCGCCGCGTCTCCGAGGAGGACATCCACGCCTGCGAGGAGCGCTACAACAAGTCCAAGCTCGTCCATTCCATCATGCGCCACGTCGCTGAGACCTTGGACCTCGACCTTGAGGACCTCTACATCCACGTCGGCTGGCCTCTCTACCGCAAGTACGGCCACGCCTTCGAGGTCAGTTTGCTTGTCTCTCCTTTCCTTCTTAAACCCTAGTAACAATCAGATCCGCTCTTCCTTCTTTCTCTGATGTTTCTATGGAGCAAAAGTCGGCTTTTTTCCTCATCTTGGATGCATTTATGAAAGCAAAATCGGATCGTTTTCATTTCCTTCAGGCGTTCAAGATAATTGTGACGGACCCTGACTCGGTTCTAGATTCCCTCACTCGAGAAGTGAAGGATGTCGGCCCGGATGGGCAGGAGGTGAGTTTTGATCTTTTTGCGTTGATTTTCTTTACTTTTTTAGCTTGAATGGACAGATTGTTTGCAGGTGACTAAGGTAGTGCCAGCGATGACGCCAGAGGTTAAGGATGCTTTGGTCAAGAACATTAGGAGAAGAATGACTCCGCAGCCATTGAAGATACGAGCTGATATCGAGATGAAATGCTTCCAATTTGATGGGGTTCTTCACATTAAGGTTCCCTAATTGGGATTCTATTCTATTGTTTCTTTAACTTGTGGCACTTTTTGTCCATTTGGTTTAATCTTGCATTATATTTATGATTCCTGACCTGTATGCTCGTTCAATTGCTCTGCAGGAAGCCATGAGGAAAGCAGAAGCTGCAGGGAATGATGATTGTCCGGTGAAGATAAAACTCGTTGCTCCTCCTCTTTATGTTCTCACCACTCAAACTCTTGACAAGGTTGGTGGGAGGCTTCTTTCTTCTTGGCATTGCTGTGTTCCTTGATTTAGTCTTCTAAAGTTTGCTTACAGCTTTTTGGACTTCTATTTAGGTTGATTTTTTTTTAAAAAAAAAGGAATTTGGATATTATCTGCTTCATGTTTTATCGTCCAAAGGAAAAACCTGGTTGAAGGAATTATTGAATAGTGCTAGAATAACACAAAAATCATGGGAAAAAAAAAGTTATGAAGTTAGTATGGAATCCTCCTTTTTTTTCCTTTCAGTGTCAGCCATACTTAACATGGCACATGTTGTCATCAATTGGAGAAGGAAAAAGAGAATAAAGTGTCGGCTGTTAACTTTTGGTATGAGATTCTTGTGTCATGGAAGCATTGCTTAAGAATAATTTTTCATGTTGCACTAATTTTAAATTATTCAAAAAATAAAAGTCAAGCATACTCAATTCTAGTTGCCATCTTTACAATTATCAATTAATTTTGGAATAATTGGAATCTGGGATAGCCTAAATACTAAATTGTCCTGGTTCCTGAAGGCAACTTTTTTAACTGTAAAATTGCCTAGTTTGAGTGAATAAGGGGAGTGCCTATGTAAAAGCTTCTTGCTGTTTAGTATATTGATCCTTGATTCAAAACACAGGAGGTCTGGTAGGACTGTTGATAAGATGGTCTTGGATGTTTTTAAGACGAAACTGTTCTTTCCTGTTTGAAATGTAGGTTGGTATATTACAATAACATGAATGACAACGTTGTGGGTGGGACAGGTTGGGCACCCCCTTTTGTGTGAATGATTGATTCAATGCACAGTTTTATCGCTGGATTGCTTGTTATGGTAAAGGAAATGCAATATTGTTTTGCATCAAAGCCAGGACGTCATGCTAATTTAGGTTCTTTCCATTTTTCTCAAAGGACTGGATTTCTTGGATATTTAGTAACTTTGTAATTGCCACGTCTTCTCAGACTCAATATGTCAGCATTAATATCCTAAGTTAGGTTGACTTTTAAAACAAAGATAAACACCTAGTGTCATATCATTTAGCAAATAAAGCTTTTCAAGCTCATTGCTACCTCACATAATCCATGGATTGTTGGGATTCTTGTTGTGACCTAGGGAGGTACAAGGATTAAAAGATTAAAGTTTTAAGGTTTTAAAGGACTGAGTTTTATGTAGACAAATCCTTTTTGAGGAGTGATTGCACTTGTTTGTTACATATTTGAGAGACATTATTTGGCTTTAAGGCTAAAAGAGATGGATTAGAGGGTACTTTGAGTTCCTATTTGTTTGGGAAACTGCCATAATGCATTGATAAATTCTATAGATTGAGTTGGTGGAGCATGAAAGACGATTGGATGGAAGTAAATAATGAAGTAATGAAGAAGATTGACTTGAGGAGAATCAATGTTGAATCTACATTAGATAAACTGAAAAAACCCAGTGATACAAATATGCTCTGAGCACCCTCAGAATGAGTTTTAAATTGAATGAGATCTCAAGGATCCATCTAATATGATAGACAGGTTTCTCGGACAGGCTCTTTTTTGGGCATTCCTTTTCCTCATGATCATATAGAGACAATGGTGTGTGTTTTAGTCAGTGTGTTTATATGACAACCGAGATTCTAATAATTTGCATGGCATTTAGTGGTTAGGAACATGGAATTCCAATGCTTCAATTCAGTGAAGGGATCAAGATGGTAAATGGATGCTCAAGCCCAAAGTGTTGAAGACTCAAACAAGAAGCAAAAAAGAAAAGATTTGGTAACATTGTCGAATTGCATAAGTTGGAGGTGAACTGAAACCTGTTGTGGATGCAAAAGGCAAAATATGTCAAACCAAGCTAAGGAAGGATGGTGAATTTTGGGATGTAACTAAATCTGTTATTGGCAAAAAAACCTGAAGGTTGTCATTTCTGTCAGGGTAATAAACAATGAACTCATGTTAAAAATTCTAGCAAGTTAAAAGATGCTTTAAACAAACCTGATATGAAGCTATCTTTTGCGATATAGAGAAACAAAAAAAAGACAAACATGTCTTCAATAAATCACCTGTCACCACTTGCGGTTCTTACAAGACCTTTACCTATTTATTTTCAACAATGCAAATGTGCTTAATTTTTAACTCTTGGTCAAAAGACAGGAAATGTGATGGTCTGATGGGGATCTATACTATGTGAAACTTAAAAGAATACTTAGCTTTCTTCAGCTTTTTAAAGATTTGTGCACCATATTTCACCTTATCATGATAGCATTAATCCTGATGGTGTAGAGGATTAGCCAAATCGAATCAAATATTTGTTCATGCCATGCGATCCTTTGCTTGGAATTGATTTAATGTTGTTGGAGGACAGTATAGGAGCTTTCTTTAGAGGGCAGAACATCTCTTGAAGATTCACCATCTTTAGACATTATTGTTTTGGTTATGTCTTCATGAGTTTGCTACACGTGAAATGCTCACCATGTAAGAAACTAAGAGCAAAACTTTTTGCTTTATATTGGCATATTAATCTGTCTTCCACAGTCTTCATTGTCATTGAAAAATCTTTCTAATGCAGTGATCAATATGCTTCCTATTTTTGATATTCTGTTTTTGAAATTTGGTTTTTCTTCCTATCCTTTGTATCGTTGGGCTCACAATATGAAATAGTGAAATGGGAATTCACTTGGTAATTTCGAGACAGCAAGCAAAAAAAAAAGAAAAAAGAAAGAAAGAAAAGGAAAAAAAAACACTGAAGCCTATTTTGGGAATGATTCCCTTGGGAATTTGCAAAGAAATCATCAACAAAGTCTTGATGACTGATATATGTATTTTGATCATTATTGACGGTTCTATTTCGTGTCTAGATATTCCTTTATGTAGGCCAAATTCCATAGTGTGATTTGAAGGCATGGTTTGATGACTATTGATAGTACCATTCCTTGAAAGAAAAAGGTGCATAAAACAAGGTCTATTGATGAGTTAAGGTAATTTTCAGTGGCTTCATTCAACTAGGGGTTTTTCCATTGTCCACAAATTTATCAGAAGTTGCCAGCTGAGCAAGCTGGTAAAGTCTCTTGCTGGTTATAACAGAGACCTGGGTTCAGACCCCAGCTTCACCAAGGTTTTGGGGTTAGGATATTTGGAGAAGGCTACCCCCCTGTTATATAGCTCGTTACCATGGTTCTCTTCCACCAAATAGGGGAAAAGAAACGAATCTATCATAAATGTTAATGATATCGTAAATCATTTCCATTCTGCCCCTATAGGTCAAAAATATGAACGAATGGAATCCTACACACATTAAAGATTCAGTGTACATTGGAACTAGCTGTTTATAAACATCATACCAAGTGATTCCAGCAGCATGTTTGATTAGTTGTTGGGCATTCTCCTTGAAAAATCTTGAATTTGCTTGCAAGTTAATCCTGATTTTTTAGGTTAGATTGCAAAATTATTCAAGTTCATAGTCCTAATAAAGTCTTCATGAGCTCAGCATGGGTATTCATGGCTGGTAAATATGTAATAAAATAGGTTCAGATGAAGGAAAATAATTTGATCATCTCGGCTATTAACGAACAATACTATATTTAAAGAGAATATACATAAAGATCCATAAATAGGATGATATGAGAACTCACATGACTGGAGCAAGGAATTCATTATCAATGCTCTTTGTAACTGAAATTGTAAATCCATAATCTCTGAAGCTTCTGGAAAAGCTCAAAAAGCACACATCTGGATTTTTGTAGAATAACTGAATATTTTAAAGCTTACACCGTTTTAAGATAACTGAATATTTTAATTCTTACACAGTTTAAAGTCATGCTTATACTGTTAACTCATTTCTGTGGTCACCAAATTTAGGTAAATATGGTTCTTTCTTCCAGGAACTATATGGTTGGAAGGTTTGATTTGCTGACAGATTTGATTGAAGTGTTTCATTCTAATTATGCATGGAATGTTAGGATGCTTCAGTGCACCATCCAAGAACTGCATGGCTTGGGCTTTCTTTTTACCATATATGCTAGGGCTTTCTATCTTAGGAGGGTTTCAATATGTATTCTAGTAGAGCCTTAACAAGGTAATGCATTGCCTGTTGTAATATTGGTTTCAACAGTGTACCAAGGAAGACTAGTTCACTACCAAGGATTTCTGATTTGCAATTTCCCACTTCTATAAATTCTAGACTCAAAATCTGATTCACCTTCAATATGGTCTTGCAAGCGGTTGAAAAATCTGATTATGACCGTCCACGATGCCTTTATGGTAGGAAAATTAACTTATTTACTCTGGAGCTGCAAATGATACATACATACATACATACATATCTACATGCACATACATATATCCTTACATATATACATACATACATACATCGCGCACGCAGGCGCACACAGATATATATATATATATATATATATATATATATATATATATATATATATATATATATATATATATATATATATATATATATATATATATATATACACACACATACATACATACATATAGATACCAGAATTTTTCTTTATTCAATATAAATGATTTTCTCTGGAACCCAGAATTTTTCTTTAGTCAATATAAATTATTAACTCATGCTGATTGAACTAGAGTTGTTCGATGGTTGAACTGTCTAAATGACAGCTTTGAAAGGGTTCTTCAAAAGTTTGAAAGGGTTGTTCAATGGTTGGGACCCGACCTGAGTATGCTAATATGTGACAGGCCAAACAGGCTGACCCTTCTGACATAAACGGTTTTAGAAAATTGGTATGTGGGATAGGTGTTCCAAATGCAGCTAGTGCAGGGTGTGTGACAGGCTGACATAAAGTCTTTGTTACCATTATCCCATGTGTGTCGACCAAATACTATCATCCTCTCTTTTTTATTGTTTCTCTCCACCTTTTCACTTCCCTGACCCGCTTGGTACCTGGACTATACCTGACCTCGAGAATTTATGAGTCTTTCTATTCCATATCTAGCTAGATCCAACCTGACCACTGATTGATAAATTGGTAGGTAATGGATCAAATTTAGCCCCAAAATCACCAGTTGGTCTGGATCCGATTCAGTGGCACCTGACCCCAACCCACCCTCCCTGTAATAGTACCGCTAGATATTTTCAATAATATATTTTTTTATCAAACAAATAAATGCTCTGTCAAAATTTAACTTAATACGTGGCATGATATCTTTGCATTTTTATCTGGTTGTAATATAATTTAATTCAGATTTTCGATCCAAAACACGGGCACATACATTGAAGGATTCTGAACAACAAAATGCTTTAGAGTTTTGTGATATATGCTCTCTTGCTTTGCTTAATTTTTCTAAATTTTTCTCTCTTTTTTTTCCTACTTTGTTGAACAAAACTCCAAAACTCTTCAGTAATTGTCAAGATCACCGAGATTATCAGAATGATACTTGCAAGCCTAAAATCTGAAGTTGGTTGTGACTCTGCTTGTGCTGCAATCCTCATATTTTTTTTTTCTTCTATCTCTTTTGAATCAAGTAGATATAAAATGCATAATTATAGGCACAAGCCTGAAACATACCCAATTGTTTTCTTATCTGTTTCACTATATGTCTTCTGGGCAGGAACAAGGAATAACAATTCTGAATAATGCTATTAATGCATGCACAGAAGAAATAGATCGTCACAAGGGAAAACTTGTGGTTAAGGAGGCACCAAGAGCTGTGAGTATTAACTTCCTACTAAGTAATTCATGTTTGATTTCTTTTACTTTTCTCCTCCACATCACATGGAATTTTCCCTATATATGTACATGTGCATGCATCTATGTGGTGTGTGCATGTACGTGGGCATGTGATTTTTTACACTTCTTTTCCACATCCCTATGGATTTTTTTCTCCTTGTACACACACACACATTTACGTATACATATACATATGCGCACGTGTCTGTGTGCGCGCGCACGCATCCGTGTGTGTGATCTGCATATGAATTGTTAGTGCTGTGATATTATTATTATTATCTTTGTGGTGGTCCAGTTCTAGTGACAAACAGCATACCAATTCCCAAAATGGCATTTGCAAGATTGATTGGAGCCTTTTTTCTCATAGCATTTCTCATGTACTAGGATTGTTTACTACTGTGGTATTTGAATTGGGATTTCATCCTCATGCAGGTGAGTGAACGGGATGATAAGCTACTTGCAGAACACATGGCAAAACTAGGATCTGCTAACAAGGAAGTTGATGGTGATGAAGATTCAGAAGAGGAGGAAGACACAGGAATGGGAGATGTGGATTTGGACAAATCAGGTGTAGGTATAACAGAATAAAATCTGGCAAGCAGGTTGAATTTTTACTGATGCAAATCGTTCCCCATGAGTGAATAGTCTGCAATTAGGCCCTTCTTATGTCAAGCAATCTAGAATGGAACGCTGCCTCCTGCCCCAGTTTTGTTGGAGAATATTGTCCATTGGATATAATGCAGTTTCGCAGTTTTGTCATGGTCTGAAATTGTTTGGAGGTATTAAAATGATAATGAGATGTGTAAGCTAATGAGCTAATGACCTATTGACTGTGTACAATGCTTTTTTTTTTTTTTTTCTATTTTTGGTGGCGCGAGTGTGATGAATTGTAAAAGAACAGTAAATGCCTTCTCTTTCCTTTGGCTTTTGTTGCCTGCATTATGCCTTTCATGCTTCAAATTTGCTGGTCTTATTTGCTCATTTAAGGCACAAAAATCATATTTACTACTGTATTGAAACATTACACTATTGACATTGGTGTTCTTTGGTAGTAGGCTACTCTTGTTAATTTTTAACTGATGAGAGATTGACAGCACAAGGACATCTGGAAATCACACCTCTGTGTTGTTCCTGTGGAGCCATAGCATGCAGTATGTGTATCGATTGCGTTGTGGCCGGAGAACCAAGGACCAAAGGGGCATTTGCCATATGTTTGCTGGTGACTTGAGTCCTGTCTTCATTGGAACCACACATTGGCTGCAAGGACTGCTGCTGCAGAATACTGAAAGATTAAGCAAGATGGATGCTGCTAAGAGTTGTGCGCGTCGAGTAACTCAAAGCCTGATAATGCGTCAAATGAGTAGAGTGACAGGCGTGATATGAAAAGGATTTAACCTGGGTTTAATCATTGCTTGCTGCGTGGATTCTCTGGCTTTGAAGTTTCCTAACAGGCATTACATGTGCGCACCCAAGACCGCTTCCAGCACAGGCATGTATGGACATCAAGAATGCTGATTAAAATTCATTGCACCAATTAGAAACACGTGTCTCCAAACCAAGGGAAAAGGCTCATCTGTTGCGGTTAGCAATGTAAGTTGTCGAATATATATGGGTTTATAGGCTACAATTTTTATGGTCAATGCTTGATACACTGACTTCAGCTCGCGAATTTCTAGACCTCTCTATCTGGTTCGCGTAATTGCTGGCACCTCCTGTCGATTTGCCTGGTCTAGGCCGCCTCCCCTCCACCGGACAAGCTGATATGCTAAGGCGCCAATTCCATTTTCACAGGCAGGGCAGGAGGAAGAACAATCCCCGTTATTCTCCCAACGACTTGATGAGTTGCCAGGCCCCTGTGACACTGGAATAGGCACAGATCCACCGCTGCTGCAACAATGACTCCAAACCTCTGACCAGGCACCTGCGTATGGTGCTACAAGAGCGGAAGAAATGGAGGACCCAGGGAGGTCAGCGACCATCTGTTGAGATTATCTCGAGAGTGGTGGCATATTTGGAGGATGCCGGCAACCAAATTTTAGGTACAGTTGATGTCGGATGCATGCAGAGACGATTGAGAGAATAATATCAAACAGCTTCAAGCATGCTTCTGTTTTCATTGGCACTGGCATCTATCTTTTACTGAACAGCTGCTCAAATCTAAGGTGAGGCTTGCCATGTCTATCCTTTTAATAACATAAACTCTTTTTATAGCAGATTTTAGACTTGAATGCTTCCTATTCTTAACACATGTGAGTACTCGGCTGGATTCTCCTACATCTTTCTGAGGATTTGAGATCAAATAGATTAGTGAATAATTAAAATAGAGCATATATATATATAGCATGTAAATTTCTCCATTTTAGATTCAACTCAAGGATATAAAAAATATGCTAGTTTTGTATTCTAATAATGCTAAGGGTTGCTTGTTTCGTGCACATGAAAAGTGTTCTTGGGCCATGTGTGATTAGGGGATCGGTGTAACACATGAGAATTGGTGTGATAAATAGGTGGTGGCTGCCAAACAGGCATTAGGGGGCCCAAGGAACTTCTCATGTGCATGGGTGCGCCAACTCATTGTCTGTGTGTGTAACTATTGATAAATTTATGGATTTGCTTGGGTATGGTTCATGATTTGGCAAATTATATCGACACTAGGATTTATTTGGATGTATTTGCTTTAGTTCATGAGATTTAAGGATTCAAACATCAAAAGGATGTGCTCTATTGCTTGAATGCTGCTGCAGACATGGTAGTTTCAAACATATCTATTAAGAATTTTGGAGGTTTTGTGATAACATTACTGGTCAGTTTTTTGTGACTTTGGCTAGAATGGCTTTTTGAGTTATCAAAATTGACTTTTATCATTCTTGAATCAGATATTAAGAAATGAATGATTACGAGAATTTCTATATGGAGACAGCTCTTCAATATGAACCCTTTTGATACCATTTTATCGCAAACTATTTTCATCCTTTGTAGCTGCTAAGCTATTGGTAATGGTTGTATCACACATGTTGTAAATTGGTAATCACACCAGTAATTGATTGAGTATGAATGGGCTGAGTGGGAGCCTGCTTCGCTAGAGTCACTTCGGTCCATTTCTCCCTAAGTTGAGCCATGTGAGAACTCACTTCAGCTCCACTTCAGGCTAACCAGATGCCCGAAGTGGTCTCTCCTGGGCTGAACTGAGTCTGGATGCCTGGTTTTGAGCAAGCAAAGAGGCCTGAAGTTAATAGTCTAAATTGATAAATAACGGCTCAAATATATCAATCAGTCATCCAAAATGAGGTACCGGTTAAGTTGCGGAATATGTAAACTATGTGACCTAAATTATCTTTAGCTCATATATTCATCTTTTGCCCAGGGAACTAGGGTCTGTCATTTGGCAGCCCAAGGTCCTTGTGCTGGTGAGAGATCCTGGCTTTGAACCTCAAGGGTCACATTCAAAGAAAAAAGTTCATTTTTGAATTTCCTCAATCGGTTATATAGTGATTGAAATTCTCTGTTGCTCTATTAAATCTAGGATTGAGAAGTTCATTTTTATTCTGAAACATATCATATCCAGACTAAATTTCAGACTGGATCCTATAACCATATAATTGGCTTTTAGTTTAAAGACTTTCTTGAAAATTATTCCTATTTCAGTAGCAGTCTGCAGCTCTAATTTCCATTTCTTTTTCCAGTTCCTTTTCTTTTATGGGGAAAGTAGCATATTGTTTTGTTTTATCAGTGCAAAAGTCAATTATTTCCCAAAAGACTTTATATTTTTGTTTCACTAATGTTTGTTACTTGACGTACTATTGCACCTTCTATGAAGCCAGGTGCTCGTGCAGAGTATAATCTGTCCAATGTCATTTGAACATGTCGAAACATGGATCTAATAAGGTAGGGTCTGACATCAAAATTTTAACCTAAATGAAATATATATATATATTATTTCAATGCTGGATACTGATGATTGTGTTTGGACAAAAAAATATGAATGCACACATCATCAATGAACATGTTGTAAACTTCGTAGTTTTGACATCAGTACAAGGTGGTGTCTTTTACTGGTTTTACTTTGAATCTTAACCCATCATCTTCATAAAGCTCAAAGGAATATATCTCATGGAGTGTTTGGGAAGGATGGAAATTGTATGATCTTTTAAGTTTTTCAAGAGCACAATGGTTCCTACAGAGGGTTTAAAAATCCACCTCCAATTAGCGATTCTCTTCAAGCCGTCTTATGTCGAAAGTTCTTTTGATTTGATGGGTAAAAGGAGTTGGGAATGGACTATTCTACAACCATTATAAATGGAGGATGACTGCAAATAAACTACCACCATAGCTGGTTTAAATATAAAAGGAGATCGGAGAGATATAAAAGCTTCCCCACTTCCTAAGATGATATTCATTACAAATGTTCCATATATAGAAAAGAAAAACTAAAGCTTGTTCTTAGCTACAAAGGTTTCTTTCCTCCCTACATTCTTTGGTTTTGATTGATGATTTTCTGCAATTCATGTTACACAAGAAAATGCATTAGGCGTCTTCTGTAATCCATTCCACCCCTCAATGGCTGCTTCCTTTCTGGCTATAAGAATCTTCATGTTTTTAATCTTCCAATTTACCTTGTGTTTTGCCATGGTCATTAGCAAGGGATCATTTCAATGGAGATGAAGAAATCGAGTCACTCCAGAGAGGACTGGTATGGCTTTGATTGCTGAAGTGTGTGCTTTTAACTAAGGAGAAAAATTGGCAAATTATTGTCTGAATTCATGAAGACATGTCAATAATCCAAGCCAATACACATCCACATCTGTGTCATTCGCTAGTAGTAACATGTTGGTGCTATTATGTTACATGTTTCTTTGGTAGTCACGGTGGGAAGTAGGTGCACAAATTCAAGGACCTGTATGATTCTGGTGTAGAATTGCAATGCTGAAAGGCCTATTTGCTTCGCCAAGAGTTGCCATAGGCGAAAGCTCTATTCTGTGGACCATATCATCCGTGACACTCAAGACGGTTTTGATTGATGCTGGCCATGTTACATTAAAGAGTTCTATTTCGACAACTTACTCCATTCGATTGACACATTCACTTAGTGGCTAAATATCTTTCTTGCATTGTAATACTCCTAGCTTAAATTTGTATTAAGGATGGAATTGTTCTCAGTGCATGCATCTTTTTCTTCGCCAAGCCATTCCAGATTACTTCATAATCGTTACTTTTGAAGGTGAGAAATAAAGCAAGTGATTTCATATTATTTCACACGGCAATCAGATTCTTTTAATCTTTTAAGCATATAATATATTTCCGCAATGGAGCGAGCACTTTATGCTTTTGTTGATCAAACGTGATATCTAGTGAACTAGAATATGTGCCATGCCCACATAATTTGAAGTAATGACCAAGAAAGGAGGCGTAGCTGGGTGCTTCGTCTGGGATTGCAAGTTTCCTTCTCCCGAAGAACATCAAAGTATAATTTGGAAGTAAACTTTCCTTTCCTAAGAATAGCGCAAATAACTCCATCCAGCAATCCCTTTCCACTGTCCTTCTCTCGTTCCAGATTTTTTTTTTTTGGTCTCCCTCTGGCTTTGGACAATGATGCCCCACCTAGACGTTCTCCTCCTTGCCCTTCTCCAAGGCTCTGTAATCTCCTGCATGCTTCTGCTTGGCATTTTCCTTCTCTTGATATGCCTCTTGCTTGCGTGCTCTCTTGTTCTTGTCATGATCACGTCCATTGATGCTTATGATACTCTCCATTCAAGTTCATGGCTTATTGATGCCGTCAAGGCCAATTTAGAGTTGGGATTGGTGTTTGTTCTTTGCATGGTGGTAAGCCGAATCATTGATTCTCTGCTGGTTCTATGGCCCTGGCTTAAGTCAGTTGCTTTGGCGGCTAAGATGGGGGCTTGTCGCATTCTTGATCATGTCAAGAACCTGACTTTATTGTTGGGGCGGCACGTCTGAACGCATGCATTGCAATTGAATCTGGGAACCTTGAGCATGCTGTTCTGAATAAGTTCTTGACCGAACTGGAGAGAACAGGGTGCTTATTTTGCATTCATTGTCGTTGAGTTGAATTTTTTTTTTTCCATTTTTTTTGTTTCTTTTGTGGTGATACATGATTGGAGGACCCATCAGGTCAACACATTGCAGTGACTACATCAAACAGAGCAAAATAAGGTGAGTTGAAATCAAATTCTTTTAGAAAATTCTAAAGCTTGCAACTTTGTATGGTTGTTACCATGAAGAATGAATGAGTGATAATTTTCCTTTCTCTCTCTGCCACTCCCTCCCCATGTCTATATAGAAATTAAGAGCTGTTTGACACATAATGTATTTTTTGTCTGACATCCATGTGTAGTTTTTGTAGTCTCTAGCGATTGAACCATAGCAACCATGTCCTTTTTTTTTTTTTTTTCCTTCTAACTTGGTACATGTCATGACACCCTAAGAAGATTCCTAGAATGCTTACTATCGCTTAGTGTTACACTCATAAGTCATCGAATGCAAATTATCCCTAGATAAGTATATGTGTGCATGGATATAGATATATAGGTATATCATAGGTATATCTAGATAAGTATGTATGTTTGTTTGTTTTGAGAGAAAGAAGAGAGAAAATGCGATATCATGAGGTGTATGAAATTTCTTAATGACTCTTGTGACTTAAAACATGAAAGAACATTGCACAAGAATTCAGTTAGACTTATTGATTCATCATGTATCTACTGCTGATCTCCTTACCATCATTTCCATTTAGTGGATGACATTAAGGTGCTTCTACCATTTTCTTCAAGAAAACACAGATTAAAAAAAAAAAAAACAATTGAAATCATTTCGTGCATGCAAGCGTTCTGTTGCAGCGAGGTAGTTTGGAAGTACCATCAAGATTTTAGTTTCTTGGGAGGAGGGAAAAACACTGCAAAATGTCCAATGATACATATTTTTTAAAAAATATTTGTAGTAATCCATGTTCTTACCTTAAAAAAAAAAAAATTAGTCAAAAAGATATTATTTGATTTTTTTGATCTCAAAATATTTCAAATTTCTTTAGTATATAACCAATGCAAAACTAAATACTCACTAGTTTATGCTTTCATATTATTCAAATTTTGGTATCTTCATCAGAGAACAGTTAAATCCAATCAACATATAGTTGAGCTTCAGTATTCCTGGGGTTTATATGGGTCATAGGTTGTGTTCATGCACTATATGTAAAAATTAAAGATTAATTAAGAAAATATTATTTAAACTCTAAAATATCGTATAAGTGTGTAGGAGATTAAGCATTCATTAATATGAACTCTCAAAAGATTTAAGATAGGGAAAAATGAGGCCGGTTGTTGCAGACCACGGTTTATGAATCGCAGGTAGTCCTTTCGGGCTTGGAATGGATCAAGCTGAAAGGATTCAACCATGCGATTGCTAGTTTGGGCCTTGGCCTTTGGAACCCATTGGTCGCGTCGGTCTCCTGGGGACGCGCACCCACAAAGGGCCACTCGAGTAGCATGCAGAGCTTGGTTGCATTTCCCACCTTCTCGCTTTAATTGATATATTTTTTCGTATAGGTGAAGGTCAACTGAGGCTTTTTCCCAGCTTGAAATCATCGGATTTTGACATTCGTAGAATAAATCTTAATTTTGAAAGGTGGTTTAAGAGTACGGTGCGGTGGCGGCTGGCGGCACCCTTCCTACGGTAAGATATCACTGTAGGTTAAATTAGATCTGAGTACATACAGGATTAAATATTTATCAATTCAACTTGGTCTGGACCAAAAATTTAAATTTAAATCTAATTATTTTATTAAAAAGATAACCTAACTCAGCTTACATTCAGCCTACATAATTTATTTATTAAATGAATCAAACTAGATTAAATAGAATTGAATAAATTTTTAATAGGTTAAAGGAATTTAAAATAGGTTAAGCAAGTTAGTTCAACGAATTAAGTAGATTTTAAACATATTAAATAAATTTTAAATGAGTTAAATAGTTAAATGGATCATATGTAAACTTGACTCATTTAATAAATAAATTTAAATGGGTTGATCGGTTTATAACTTAGAACTCGTATATGTCACACTTAATTTATGTAAAGTAGGCTTATTATGGATCTGATTGGTAAGTGAAGTCACAAACTACTACTCTCAAGTTTAGTTTTATGTAGGGGTGAAATCATTCTAACGTTTCAATCAACACATTTTGAGGCATCATTTGTCCTAAGTATTATGATGCGATGAATGATTACATCATGTTCCATGAAAATTTGAGGACAGCTTCTTTTCCATTAGCGTCAAAATCCATAGAATTCACGTACGTGCACATGCGAGGCGAAGGGCCTCGCAGCTGAAATATGGCACGAAACCACAAACTCCACCGTTCTTAATAGAAATGCAGATCCAAAGGTTAGCATCCTCAAACAACCATGTGGCCGTACATCGCTCTCATGGGTCTCGCACAGCCTTCAAACGACGTGGTGCGGTAGCACGCATGCCGCTGGTGGAGCCACCTTGCCGGATGTTTTCCAGTGCTTGACACCGTCTGCCTACCAACTCTTCCACGCGAATATTAATTTCAAGTGTGCAATAATAGTCTAACAAAAGTATGATGTATCAACTTCATAGAATTGGCTCCAACGGCCAAAATGCTGCGAACGTGCCTTTGTCTCCTTGGACTGTGCCCATTTGGATACTTGCGTCACTGCACCGAGATCTTGTCTCGTACCCACTTAAAATTTGCACCAGTTAGGTCTCCTCTGTTGGAATTCACCATGTCAATTATTCACTTTTAAGTCAAAAGATTGTATTCGATTTTCTTTTGGTAGTAGAAGAGGAGCATTCGTCTCTGACTCTCTTAAACATAGCTATCAACAAAAGGATGCTATCCAACGATAATGACCACGTCTCTTTCTCTCTCTCTCTCTCTCTCTTTTTTAAATCTCTTTTTGTTTTCTTTTGGAAAGAAAGATGGCTCCCCATGATAATGCCCATGGGCTGAAATCACGTAAAAATTATTGATTGCAGAAAAAGAAATTTTACTATTACATTCAGCAGTTTTATTTTAAGTAGTTATTGTATTTTGATTTAAAGACTCTCCATCTCCCTATTACGTTGGTTGTTAATAGCCGACTAAGATAATTGTTGATATTATAAATATATATATATATATATATAGGTGCATATACCTATGGAAAGAGTGCGTGTTTGATTTACTACTCCAGAGAGGATTTTTATTCAAATTTAATCAGGTCTAGATTTGAACGATGGGATTCGACATCGATTATTCCAGTCATTAAACATGATCTATTATTTATGAAATATTTATATATTAAAAATAATATAATTTGAAAGCTTTTAACTCATGCATCAAATAATTAAAAATTAGATAATTTAAATAATACAAAATAGTATATATATGTTTTAATCTTTTGGTGCGTTTGTTAGGAACTCTAAATTATCTAATTTTTTAGGTATAAATATTTTAAAAATAATAAATCACATCCAATAGTTTGAATCATCAATGCAATATTCTTATTATCAATATCTAAACCATAGGTAAATCAAGCTCTTTTCTCGTGTGTATATATATATACCACTTTCAATTATGATTCTAACAAGTATGGAGGAAATAAACCACGATTTTTATTAACACCTCTGCCATCTATTCTGCATATGGACCGTTGTGTTTGTTTCAACTCGACGAATGGAATGAGACCCAATGACATCTGAGACATGAGGACTGGAACAACCGATCAACAATAGTGCATATAAACAGAAAAAAGTTTCAAGTGACGAATAGCAGAAGGGGAAGAGCTATTTGATTTTAATAGCAGCCCGGTGCAGCGAGGTCAAGATAGCATTCGAGTGCTAGGAAACAAAATGCTTTTTGGCTAGTACAAAAAAAAGTCTCATCTAACTTCGTACTCCCCCTGATCTACCAGAAAGATGAGCATGCGCTCTTGTTTTCGATTAGATAGTGGACTAACCACCAACAGAGTCGGTGAGGAAGCCATGAGAAGCTTGCACTCACTTTCCCAGCGTTGATTAAAGTTATTCAGCGGGGAACCTACGTTGCAGTTAGATGGCAGCAAGGTCCATTTGAATCCAACGCCCAAGATATATATATATATTCTCTTTAGATAGGGTTTGTCCAAAATGAAAGACTTCTTTTACCTAGTATTCTAAGCCTTCTTCTCATTGTCCCATTTCCATATTGTATCTGAGTAGGTTATTCTCCACACCCGCCCAACCAAACCTCTCCAGATAAATTCATGTCACATCAATTTACACGAATTGATGCTTGGACTCTTCAGCTTCAAGCTAAGATAAAAGTGAATGAATAAAGTACTTAAATAAGCAGCATCTCAACTTGCATAATACTAACAGGCACAATAAGAAAAGTTTATTCTGTGTTTTTTAACCAGAAGAACTTGATGCTAGAAAAGGTCCCACCCTTGGGACATCAATGCCATGACAAGCGGAAGATCACACCAGACCACTGACAGCTGACTTAAGAATGAGAATAAGGGAGATTAGAGATCAGAATTTCATGTGGTAAAGCGCGATGCCTTCTTATCAGAAAAGTTTTCGTATATCAAACCAAATCCCAAGCAATGCCGTGCAAGGTTAACTAAAATAAAACGTTTGTTTTGCAACATTGAAAACGAAAGATATACAACAACCATATGGGACAAAATAGCAGTTGTGCTAACAAATTAACTTATTTAAACTGGACTGAGATATCTCATCATCTCTAAACCTACTCGGTGTTGCAATGAAAAGGCTGTAGAATTTGTTGACCACATGATTTGGGATGAGGTTTGACGGCCTTGACGTGCAGTTGTATGCCACGATATGAAGTTGTGATGCATGCTATATGCTGTGAATTGGATGCCATATATGTCACATGGGAGGCATGATGTGTCATTCACCAGATCTTTCTTGTAAAATGGAAGATTTGGTGCACACTGTAGCTGTTTCGAAGTGGTTGTGATTTGAACCTCATCCATGTGTTCAACAGTATATGTTTTTTTCGTTACCTCTTGGAGCTGTTTTTGATGTCAGGTTCTATATGTCAGTTTTATAAATTAGATTTTATGAAAGCATGTTTCAGAAGTCATTGACTTATAGAAATCCTATTCTGTAAATTTAGCTGTTTGGCTATATTATGGTACATCCTTGTCAAGATGTTGTTTGCTATTTGAATTTATTATAGGATTTTAAAGGAATAGCCACCATTGATTAGCAATCCCTCTATTGCAAATGATGACTTAAAAACTACCAATAAGTCGATTAATATATATAGAAAGGAGTGACTCAACTTATATTAACTAAAGTAAAATGAAGAAGATTGAGTCAGATATAGAGTTGATAGATTAAGTAAAAATCATAAAAAGGCCAAAGAATTTTTCCCTTCTTTTTTTTGTGTGTAGAGAGAAGAAATGTGAGAATCACACCAAAGCTTCCCCTTGTGAAAGTAGTGAAATAATGAAGAAAAATATCAACAAATAGAAATATGCAATGACAATCAAAAACCCTAATTTCATGAACTCAATCACCATAAATATTTCATAAAGATTATATTTCACAAGGATTAAAATCTGAATTCTTATACATACTTTACACAATCCAAACTTAAGGATGTATTTGGCATAGACTTAAAAAAATAATGGATGAAAAGTTCTAGGAATAATATTTCCTAATATAAATTTTAAAAATGTGAAAGTTTTTTTATTAATTGCATTTGGTTGTGTCATTAAATAGAGGATGAAATATTATTGGTGTAATTATTAATTATGTTTGAAACAAGGTAAAATCAAAAAGAATAATGGAATTACTTAACATTTTATTAGTCTCAATATTTCAACCTTTTTTCACTTTCTGGATAATTTTTATCTTTAACCCTCTTAACCTACCCTCAAGGTTAACAATTTGGAGGGTAGGAGAGGAGGATTATCCATCCTCTCAAGAGGAATGAAGAATTAAATAATTTTTTTACCACCCCCTCCTCTTCCCTCCCCCCTCCCCCCAACCTCATGCCAAAATGTAAATTTTTTTTTTTTTTAACTTCAAATGGGGAGCGAAAGCCCTTTCTCCCAAGCTTTTATTAAATGATTAAAAGGGATTACAATACAATGGAGAGTTCAAGATAAAAGATAGGAAATTTTTTAAAATACAGTGTAGTATAAATGATCTCCTAATAAAAATGGGCTTTTAGAAAGAAAAGGTTGCCACAATCTTTCTTGTGGTGGATGTTGGGAAATTAGTCTTATTGGAGAAGATTTTAGAATTTTGTTTCATCAAAATATGCCAACAAGCTGATATGGTGAGTTGGTCATATCCTATGCACCATTCTCTTTGGATTACTTGATTTCTCCAGGAAGACCAAAGGTGAATAAAGCTTTAGGGTAGATGAGGGAAGTTAAGCTTAATTGCGAAAGAGGACTAGATAGAGCGAGCAAAAGAACATCCATAGAAGAGATGGACAACTGATTCCACAAGTCCGCACACATGGGACACTCGAAACTAACATTCCAACCTTTCTTTGCCAGTCTTTTATCTATTTGCAATCTGTCTGGTAGAGCTAGCCACATAAAAATCTGAGTCTTCATGGACATTGTCGCTTTCCAAATGATCTTGAAGAAGAGCTATTTGATTCTGCCGCATCGGATAAAATTATAAAAGGATTTAACGAAGAAAGATTCTAATTTAGAGACTCTCCAGATAGACTAATCTACTTGAGTAGATGGGGCAAATGCAGAGACAATCTGCTCTAAATCTCTAAGTTGAGCAAGTTGAAAAGATGTTAGAAGCCCTAAAAGGTGAATGGTTCATTGTTGACTCCTTTTGCTCCATAACCTCACTACTATAGCATTTTGTCATGGCAAAAAGATTACAAGTGACGAAGGAGGTTTCGAAGAGGCATCGGCCTGACCCAGTAATCTTACCAGAATCTGATACTCTTTTCATCATCCAAAGAGAATGAGGTACGGTTTTAGAATCTTGGGATATCCATGACAATGCCTTTCCAAAGTGGAGAGTAGGAGTTGAAAGGCCATTTAAACCTACAGCCTAACTTCAATCTTCAGTAATAGGCTGGATTGATGAGGGTCTTTCAAGGAACAATATTATATGGAGAGATAATCTTTTAGAGCCACTATGCTAGCAAGGCTTTGTCGAGTGTTTTCAAATCCTTGACTCCAAGGCTTCTTCCCTTTTGACTCTACAGATGAAAGGCTCGTTGAGCAAATAGTAAAACCTACTTAAATTGTCTTTTTCTTTTCACATAAAGACTCTTCTGATTTTATCAATTTTATTTTTTATTTAAATTGTAAGCCTGAATATAGACATCATATCGATTGGTAAAGCTGAAAGGATTGCATTGAGCAAAATCAATCTACCTCCAATTGATAGGAATTTAATTTTCACCTATTTTACATTGTTTATAGAGAAGCATAAGCCAACCCTCTAGTTGGAGACATGGGAAGATGTGCATCTAGGAGGAAAGGATTTGAGAGAAAGAAGGCCTTAAAAAAATAAAAAATAAAAAGGAAAAATATCATGTAGGCAAGAAATATTTTTCATAGATAAATCTATATGAAATCTTGTTTTTTTAAAAAAATCTAATTTTTCATAAAATTTAAATTTTATGATTTATTAATGAGCGAATAAACTTAATATATGTTTTATTATTCCAACCAAACGTCTACTTAAGTAAAATTCTCTTTCTAATATGCTTGGATTGGTTTGGGGGTGGGAACAAATTGGAAAAAACAGAAAAGAGTTATCATTTATTCATGATCGCCGGTGAAACACCAGGGGCCTTTTATGGCACATAAAGCGAAACAAGAATCGCTTCTTTCAAGGCAAATTATCTCGATCCGCAGAGCAATTATGCCTACTAAGGAATAAAGGCAGCACTTTTGATGCTCTCCCTTCCATCCTCCTCTCTCTCTCTCTCTCACACGCACACACACACACACGCACAATGACCATACCTCCATGCACCATCGTGGAAGAAAGAAGAACAGTAACATGGATGACTCATGAATGACGTATGCATGACCCATGCAACAGCATCAGCTGATATATTAGAGCAAGTGGCGGTGGGATTAAAGCATAATTTTGCTGCATAAACGAGAAGAAGAAGCACCGGTGCAATGGACGGACACGTGTCAGTCTTGGGTAGGCGAAGGAGCTACCCGAGAAAAGTTGTTAGCGGTCAGCGTCGACTCCTCTTAGGTGGTCGGCTTCTTTATGGTGGGCCCCTTACGCTGTACCGCTCCTTTCTTAGTGTTTTTACGGACGGCCAGGGCACGCCCGGCCCCACAATTCCCTCCTTGGGATGTGGTCAATCCCCTCTTTTCTTCCTTCCCCCTTCCCATCTCTCTCTCTCTCTCTCTCTCTCTTTTTTAAAAAAACTTTTTCTCCTTCTTTATTCTCTTTTTTACCGGTTGCTCGCCCTCCCTCATTTACTTTGCACGTGTGAGGGCACGTGGCTGGCTGACCCTCCGATCGATTTTAGTATTTTGTCTTCATGCGATCAACATTCGCATTATTTCATCTTTTTCCTTTTTTTTTGTTTTTTTTTTTTGTTCAGTGGAAAAGAGTCAGCTATTTCAGCTGCTACTTTCAATTACATGATGTAGATCACTGAAAAGAGTCATCTTTTCAACTGCTACTTTCATCCAAGATAATACTTGTTAGTTACCCTATTTAACCTAATTGAATTTATTTATGAAATTATGAAAAATAGAGAAAGCTTTTCTCATAAAAGTGTTAATCAAATGTGACATTATTTCTCATATAATAGATATGTTAGCATGATGATTTTTAATTAGAAAAGATGAATTCGGGTTTAGGTGCACTTGTATTCTGCTAGCTCATCTTAATAGTTAACATTCGGTTTGCACACATATCATATGCTACTTGTTCCTTTAAAAAAGTAAATTATCATGTCCCTTGCTTTTTGAAAATGAACAGGTAAATTTCCCGTGAAAAAGAACGTGCATGCATCCGTTAACCATTTAAAAAATAAAAGGAGGATGTTCTATCTTTTCTTTAGCTTTTAGTTGATTATTTTTCATGTGGTTCTAATGTGGAACACGAGTGTGGGGGTTCTTGATATGCTTAGAAGAGAAGCATTTGAATTAAAGCCCACGAATCTGGCCTGTTAGACATTGAAAATTAAGTAAATATTAATATACTTAAATATAAAATTGGACCACCGTTCTTCATGTGGGGAGGCATGTCTCAACTGACCCAACTTTGTTAAGAGAATGATGCAGCGACCTTAATCCTGCGATTCTATTGTTACAAATGTGCATATTGGTTAGTGCGTTTGCTTTCATGAACATTAATTAAAAAGAAATTATATTAGTCGCCGCTCTATTCATTGCTCGGTGTTTAATTAAAAAGAAATTATATTAGTCGCCGCTCTATTCATTGCTCGGTGTGGCACCAAGCACAAACATGGCATGTTATAGTTTGCCGATCTAAATCTTTTGTGAATTAGACCAACTCATGTAAATCACATCATTCCTTTCTTACCACATGTAGGGATGGCAGTGAGAATAGAGAAACCCAATCCCCATAAAGAACTATCTCAAAAGAATTAGATTTGGAGGGATTAAATAGGAATGGGAGTAGAAATGGAAAGAATGTTTGAAACTCCATCAAATTTGCAAATGGCCAAAAATTGGGGTCTTCATCTTCAAACTCATTCTCATGACCTAATTATTTTTTCTAAAAGTAAAATTACCTTTATATCCTTATTAAATAAATATTTTTAAATATATATGATAACACATACAATTATATAAAATTAAGCCTTTTATTGTACTTTAAATACTGAGTTTAACTTCTTAAATTTAGGTTTTTAATATATTTTAAATGTTCACCAATTTATAATAGATTTTTTATTTCAAATGCACTTTTTTTTTTTTTTTACAATAAAATTGGATCCAAAGTTAACCACCAATTCAAGAAAACAAAAAGGAAAATTAGGGATTTCTTGTAGGGAATATGTAAGTGCGAAGGTAGGGATGGGGAAAAAAACCATTCTCTATTCAAGAGTAGGGGTTGGAGGTGGGACAGAAAATATATACTCCTTTTCTAATTTACTCCATTGCCATCTCTAGCCATATGATGGGTGCGATCCTACAAATCAATACCGTTGCTTAATAGCATGGGCATGCAATTAGCTACAATTTCTTGATTTGGACATGATAATGTACTTGTCTTGGCCCTCTCTTTGGCCTTTGGTCTCATCACCTCATTTTATACATTTTAAACAAATATGAGATGGTTCTTTACCACTGTTTTGCTTTAAAAATAAAGTAGGACAATGCCATGTGAGATTACATGGATTAAACTTGATATCAACATGTTAAATTTTCTTGGTTTAAGCTAATTGAAGATCATGACATGAACTTGAACTACAAGATAATTAATCATGTACTTGATGAGGAAAATGAAATTTATAGTGATAAAAGGGGTAGAAAAAGTTCATAGAGTCATATGGTAGAGGAGATTTATTTCATAGTGATGGGAAGGAGGAATTATAAGGGGAAGAAGATAAATACATTATTAATTAGTTATCATTGATGTAAGAGATCAAAGATGGAGGGGAATGTAGAAAACAAGTATGAGATTAAGAGTGAAGAAAATGAGACCATTTATCAGTATTTTTTAATAGAATCATTTATCTTAATCTAGAAATATTACACACATACCCAGAGAGAGAGAGAGAGAGAGAGAGAGAGTTCATTATTAGTTAGATTACTGGAAAACTTGAACATGTAAAGAAGCTTGCACGCAAAGCCATTGGCCGAGCCATCTATTATGGCGAACGTATGAACAGTCAATTTCCTTGGAAAGCTTAATGGTATTTCTATCACCATCAGTGAATTTGTTGGATGTATAACTCGCGCTTTTGTCATTGAGCACGAGGACAAGCACTACAAACCAAAGTAACAAACTGACCAACTTGAGGAGAAAGGCAAATAAATCGATTCTTCATGTGCTCACACGACCACTCTGAACTATACATTGCACCATTAATTCTGTTGTTTAATGATCAGTCTTCTGATGGCATCAAAAAAATCTTAATTTAAGCAGAAGTCTTCTTCTCAAGAAAAGGAAAAAAAGAAAAAGGCACAACAATCCAAAAGCCAAATGTTTCTTAATTCAATGCTTTATGCTCACGCTTATGATTTTCTCTAGATCATTGAAGAGCCAGATGCCAGGTAAACCATCTGAAATTTATGGTTTGATCATGATATTTGTTTAACTAAAATATACTTTTAATTCTCAAACTTTTAGTTGTTATTATTTAGTTCCTCATGTTTTAAGAATACTACGTTTCTGACATTTTCTTACATAAAATCAGTTAAAACTGATGGAATAAGTGTCGTGTCATCCTATCAACTAGTTCATCATATTCGCATTGCATAATACATTTAATATTTCATCAATCTTAATTGATTTCATGTAATACGATGCCAGAAATATAATATTCTTAAAATATAAGGTTAAACTGTAATAATTGAAAGTTTAAGAATGAAAATGAATTTTGAATAAAAGTGCAAGGATCAAAAGTATATATTAGCCTTTTTAAGTTATAGTAATATAAAACAAGGCTTCCGAAATCAGCACAGCTAATTTTTGTTGAACATTGTGTCCGTTCATATATATATATATATAGCTAGCGGCGAACGTACGTAGCCCTTCCTTGATCATATGGAATAATGATTTGTCGTTTTGTGTTTCAACATCAGTTCTCATATTATATTGCTTGTCTTTGAAAACAAAATTATAGGTGTGGTGACTAAAGTCAAGAACTGTTGGTAACATGATAACTACTCAATTGTTCCCTAATGCATCACGCTTGGTATTGATACCCACTGCTTCGGTTACCATATGAGCCAGAGACAAAAAGGAAATAATTAGGTTAAGCTAGTGAATCTTACTTGCAGAAAGCATGTCGGAAGATGCATCCATAATTGGCCATAATTGCCCAAGTTGTAAACAGCTTGGATATATATATATATCTACCGGAAGTTCACATGTGAATGCACATAAGAATCCAAGCAAATAATATATATATATATATTGCATAGATGAATGACTACTAGGACAACAAACTCCATAATTCCTGCTTTAAAATTTTCAAGTCCATACAAAGTTTTAGCCTTCAATACGGTTGAGGGCATAAAGTAAGGCTTGGATGCAACGACGTGGAGAGATGATAACTTGGAATAAATTCCAAGTGTATGGACAAACAACTCTACCAATAAAATCTTAGGAGCATTAGCTAACTTGTCTTGTATGTAGAATAATTCTGCCAACCCCACAGATCCCTTGTGGCCGCTATACTAGTGCTCGAGAAAAGAGACGATGGACCATGGTATAAGTAGGGCTGTAGGGTTTTTGGAGGAACAACCGACGGTGGATTATAAAGAGAGGAAGCTTGTAAGGGACATAACAAATATATATAAAATCTCTGAGGAACCCAAAGAGAAAGCATGCGATGAACAGTGAAAAGAGGGCACTATGCTCATCTTTGGAGAAAGTCGAAAGTACTAGTTTCTAGAAATGCCCAATTCATTAAGAACTATATATCCATTTGATTCTCGAGTTCTTCTCTAAGACATGATGCCCTTGGGAACATGTCAGGACTTCACTTCACGGTTTCACACCAAGTCACAAGCATCCAGGGATTTGCGTTGGGTACCGGTCAGAAGCAAGCTCAGTGTTCCCTAGGAGTTTTTTTTTTTTTTTTTTCCATGATTTGGGGGATGGTTTACCATATTTGATATCTTTAGGGCTTTGGTGCTGGTTTTTAGCTCCATGTTTAAAGAAAAGGAGACACTCCTTGGTAAAGAGTGATCACGAGACCTTTCAATAATCTAAAGGCTTTTGAGATAAAAGACGGATCAAAAGCAAAAGAAGAAAAGGAAAAACAAAAAGCAAAAGCAAAACAAAGGCGCGAAGCCTTAGCTTTGGGACTGGTGTCAACTAGCAAAGGTAAAATAAAAGGGGGAGGAACTTTGCTTCATGGTATAGTCCAATCGAATATGCTGATTAGTAGCCACAGAGAAGAAATTATGATCTATGTTTTGTTTCAACGGTTTTGAGGGATCAATTGGTGTTAAGTTCTTGGTGGCACCCAGGAGCCCTTTTAATGAACTGCTTCTTCTTTTTTTTCCTTTTTTTTCGTTTTTGGAAGATATCCTAGTATTCCTTTTTTTTTTTTTTTGAGATTTTATAATATCAGTTAAATTTGAGAAGCTTTGAACAAATAATTTAATAATATAATTGATACAAGCAGCACCCATGCGTTGTAGTACATGGGACAAACAAAGAAAAGTGAAAGAAAAAAATCCAAGATAATTTTATAAATCAATCAAAAGCAAGCATGTTACAAATAAAATCCTAGACTGGCTTATGTAGATGAGTCTTACAATAGCCAATTAGTATGTAGACAGGTCTAACAAGGAAACTTAATTACAAAGAAAAGGAAACAGGCTAGGACTGGTAAACTAAAATTCTGAAAATTAAGTGAGAAACTATAGTATATCGCTCATGAAAAATGAATATTGAATTGTTGAGGACTTTGATTGTGAACTCACTGGCTCCTACCAGATTTGCTATGTTCCAAGTGATCATAATAACTGCTGGCTGTATCTTATATTACATTAGTAATCAATATTTTTTTATTGATAAAAAATAGCTACAATGAATAATTATTTTAACACTTTTACCATTTTTATTATGTTATGACGGAAATATTCTTGTAAAAGAAGGATGGAAATATAATATTATGTATAATCTTCTGGATACTTATCAATTTTCTTCTCTTGATGTACAGAGTTATGGCAGGTAATTTATATTATCTTGATCCAAAAACTTCATGTTTAAATGCTTAAACTATGTTATGTTCAAATTTTTTTTTGGACTTTTCATGGCTGAGAAAATCCTGAGAACAGAACTTCTTAATGTGGCTAGCAGTGCCTCTGGATAATGTTGTTTGAGGCTGGGTTTAAATCAAAACCAAATATACAAAGGCAAGCAACGAATGTTTAATTTATCTATGAGTGCTCTCTCTCTCTCTCTCTCTCTCTTCCCAGCTTAATTTAGAGAGAGAATCACTCTCTCCCAGGTTAATTGTGTGTGAGAGGGAGAATATTATAACTGATATATAATATGGGCTGGAATATGGCGGTGGCAGAAGAGGACAAGGGAGAGGGCTGCTTTAGGCTGAAAAGAGTTGGAGGAAAAAAAGGTTAAAAGAAAAAAAAAAAAACGAAAAGAGTGGGTGGAAAAGACACGGCGCGCCCGACAAGGATTTTAAGCAGCGTACGGACCCTAAACCCTTACTCCCAAAAGAATTTTCTTCCTCCCATAACGCGCTGCTGGACCCTGGCTCGACCTTTGAGCTCTTTGTTTATAGGCCAATGGGAAGGCTAAAATTTATACAAAACCCTAAGTGGATTTGTCATTCAGCTTGTACCCTTGTAATTATTATGCTTGCTGGTAGTATAAAACAGACAATTTCTACGGTACCATCCCTGGATCACCTACAGTCAATTATTAGACCTAGGCCTTGGCTTCTAAATTAATGAGCATATCAAATCCATAATTGGAATGATTAAGAATAGCCAACATGCATGAGATAACTAAGAGATACATGCATTTTTATTAGATAATAGTGCAATAGCAGAACATGTCAAATGACATGGCACAGTACCTGAGATAGGTAAATTTAATTACTTTAATATCTCTTTGATGGTTTTCTCACGATAAAAAAAATAAATCTTAAATGATGCATGTAAGGTTTGCATTTATTTTTGTGAGAATTCATGTGGGTAAGTATTTACTCTCACATCGGTTATATATTGAGAAAATTATGATACTTATATAGAATTAAAATTTTCAAATAATATCTTCTTAGTTAATTTTCTTCGTTGAAGCCTTAATTTGTTACAATGGTATCACAGTGAATTTAATCCACGGCTCATATTGTTTAGAAAACATTGTAAATAAGTTCTATGTGTTTATGATTTGATTTAATTAGATTTTTGATATATATTTAGATATAAATCCTTAGTTTGACAAAGATGTCATAGCTTAAATAGAAAAAATATTTTAAAGCCTAGCAAATGTTTAGTCACACATTAGTTAATATGTATATCGGAGAGATTGTGAATATTTACATAAGATCGAAAAGGCTTGAAAATAATATCTTTTTTAAATAATTTTTTGAATGAGGTTATAAGCGCGTATGGTTATAATTTTTTGTTGCAAGGCTAATTTTACTGTAAGAAATTGATGGACCTTGAGGAATGTAGTTGGAGTGATGATATATAAGATAGGTATATGGTACTCTTTGAAGACAATCATATTTCATTATGAATAATGAACTCTGTCTTGAATATACCTTAGCATTGTAATGAAGCTAACTTAATTTGCCTAGGATGACTAAGATGCTTCCATCTATTTCTCCAATTGTCCCCTCCTCTACATACACATATAGCTTAGGTTCAAGTTACATCTTATTTTGAATTAGATGAGGAGGGTCTATATCAATGATTTAAGCAATTAATATGATTTACTATATAACTTTAAACTGATTACATACTAAAAATCATATGATTTAAAAATCTCTAGTTTTCATATCAAGTAGCTAGTAAACATATATTATTTCATATTTAGGTCTATTTGCGTGTGTATAGGTTTGACTATCAAATATAATCCCGAGCACACCATTTGCACTTACTGGTGAACTTGTCTATTGACTTATATGTACATTTGTAGCATGAATCTCAAAATATTTATCAAAGTAGAAATGCTTTCAAAACTTCATATTGGATCTAATCCACACTCAAAACTTAGGGCCAAAAGTAAGATTGGTTGACTTTTGTGCAACACATTTTTTTTTTTTTTTGGAGACCATCTAATATTGCAATTTAATTTGAAAAATTAAACAACAAAGGAAAGCGCTTGCTTTAAGAATCACCTAAAAAAGAGGCAATGAGCTAACCTTGGAGGACAAAGAAACTCAAATTACACGAACAACTTGGCTATATAGCCATCCTAGAACCTATGAACTTCTCGGTGTGTGTGGTGGACTATGAACTAATATCTCCCACCATTTAGAAGAAACAAAAAGATTAAATTGTAATGATTTTGTTGAATTTAATTATCAAAATGAAACTTATAACGTTGCTTCACTAGAAATTCTTTGGTATTTATTATTTTCTTTTTTGTAGAAATAAGATCTATAAATATTAAACTAAACATGCCAAACAAGATACATGGTCACATTTTCTCCAATTGTTGTTGAATCTTGAACACAATTTTTTTGCTCCCACATAAATATATAATATTATATTTTAATTTAATATTTATATATTATTGTATAAATATAATGGTGTTTAAAATATTAAGTATTATATAAAAATTAAATTTAATATTAATATAATATATTATATTATGTATTTAAATATTAAATATTTAAATATTACTAAGTACTTATTAAACCTATAATCTAATTATATATTAATAAATATTGATATGGAAGTCAAGAGTATAATCTGAGATTATCGAACTTTGATAATTTTAGATACTCAATTTTTAGATGGGAATTAGTTTATTATAGTTTGCAATGATCTTATATTAGTAGGAATTAAATATTATCATCTATATGATTGTATCTACTTGCCAAATATGATTATGTACATCGTAATCTCAGATTATTAAGATGAATTACTACCAATCAAATGTCCCTCTTAAGTAACTAACTGAAGAAGACTATAACTTATCATGGGAAGTTAGGATTCTTCAATATAAAAAAGAAATCCCAATCTTTCATTTAAGGGCATTACACATGTTTGCGAACATGAAGCTTTCGTGGTTGACAAAGGGCTTGAAATAATCTACCAACATTTATCATCTAAAATAATTCATGGCCATGACCAAAGCTATGACTTCCACTCTTATATTCGAGGTACAAATTTTTGGCTACATTGGTTGACTGTAACATGAAATGCTAAAGGAATGTCATCTTATAAGGTATAAAACCTTTTCTTTCTGAGAGAAAATATAAGGTGTAAACCGTTCATAACATTTCCCTATTCGTTGATAGAATGCTAGACAATACCTA
>JACVBY030000328.1:0-62500 GCA_017589505.3 Metroxylon sagu
TGGTGAAATTCTACTTTGCAGTAACAACTGAATTAAGAATGGTGACAACCTAAACCTTTCCTTACTCTCTAGTATGGCAAGGTTGTCAATTGGCAGTGAGCAAATGCATTGGTGACTAAACCTAAAAGGGTAGCATCCACAGCCTCGATATTAAAGTGGCTTTGGAGAATAAAAAGGTCCAATAAAATGTTTCTGTTCTAGGTATGACATCTCTTCTTCATTTAAGAGAAGATCTTTACATGGAAATATAAATTCTCTCCAAATACATGTAAAATGTGTCAGTACGTGTCTTTGTATTGTATTGAAAAAATTAAGGATCAGTCCTATTCTCCTTTGCTTCTATTATTAAAACTATACAGCTTCGACATCTAGGGATATTGTTGACAGATACTTAAACGCTGTTGGATTCTCCAGACTTGAGGATCTAATTTGGCCGATATCATATATATATATATATAAATGAACAAGGGAATACTTAGACCACACAGCTTCTTTGCAAACAACAACTCATGATATAAACATGCATCAACTTAGGTCAATGAAATTTATTTCTCAGAACCATAAATTAAATGTTTGTAAGTGCATATTTCTGTTTCTTAACAGAAAGAAGTTATCAGATTCATTGGGTTGTTGGATTCCTCCTACAAAATTAGTATATTCATTTAAAATAATCCAGAAGAACTTTACAAGAACTAATACCAATTTGGCTGCTGAATTTTATAATTAATCTTACTGAAGCTGAGAAAGATCCATTTTGGAATCATACATGAGCCTCTTGAAGTGAAAGCAGCCACATGAGTTAAAGGGAAATGATATGCCAAGATGATTCAAATGAAAAAAATAAAAAAAAACGCCCTTGGACATTTTCTTTAATTGCAAAATCATCAATATAAACAACAATCCTTATCTAATACAATCTGCAGTTACTATTGATTTATCACCATTTTATAGCATTTCAATTTGTAACGCTCCAAGTTCACCTACTGTCCAATTAACCTATTAATGAGTCGGATCCACATGGCCTTCAAAAGACGGGTATAAATTAATTGTTGGAAGGTGAACTTGAGTTATAAGCTCTTCAAATTTTTGGGACTATTTTACAATCTTTCTCTTTATTAAGAGATGTCCTTCAGGTGTTTTCAGATATTACAATCTTCCTTTCGGTTCTAATACGATTTGTAATACCCCAAGCCCACTTGCTGCCCCAATTAACTTGTTACCGGACCAAATTTACATGGCCTTAAAAATTTAAGTGCAATTTAATTGGTAGCAAATGAACTTGAGTTATAAGCTTTTCAAACTTTTCTTTACCATCCGATGTGGGACTATTTTGAAATATTACACAATTCTTCAACAGCACCACTCTAAATCTTCCTCTAAAGAACTTCCACCCTCAGAAATATAGAATCATACTTTCACCTTTATTAGCCTTTGTAGATCAATGATCTTACTCCAAAACATTAAATTGTTTTCTAAATACAATAAGCATATCATTTTAGAAAAGTTGACAAATGGTACAACAACAGTGAATAGGCAAATGACAAAAGACTCCACTAAAGGAGGGAGAAAGTCTGCAAATCGGACTCCAGCTAGTAACATTAGCTGGCAAAACAGAAAGATATGGTCTGATAGATGGTAATAATGTCAAATACTAGTTAATGGAATGTCATACCAAAAGCACAACTGCCTGATAGTTTGTTAATATATGTAATTATAACTTTAAACAGATTATGATGCTAGAAATTTCAGAAGAGAATGAAAAATTGCATCCGGAGTTGCCCATTCAAGAACCATGAATCTGATATTTCTCTTGAAACAAACAACTGGGTTCATGCTTTGTGAACCAGGTAGTTTTAGTATCATGCTTGATTAAAATGGCAGCACCTTACCACTTGTGCAGCACCTTACCACTTGTGTGGATTTCTGTTTCACTATCTGAAATGAAGCAAATAAATAAATAATGTTCTACCAAGTTCCCATCTGAAGTGTAACTGCATGAAATTCACAAAGATCTGATATGTAGCTTTTGTTTTTGGGAAAATTGTACTAAGGATATAAGGTAAAGAAAATTCACCAGATGCAGTTGATGGCCTAAAGATAAAAACTATGCTCATGATATCTGTCCTAAATTCATTTCCAAAATCCATAAATATGTTTCGGATAATTACTGCTCCATATATATATCTTTATTATCAAGTAGAGACCTAGATATTCATTTTTTCTTCCTGGGTTAGTTAAGACTAAAAAGCCAGATAAAGAGGCCGCCCCCTGGACTACTCTGAACACAGGGCTCTATAATGCCAGCCAGTAGGCTCAACCTAAATTTCACCAGACAACAGAATTCCACCTGCAGTAGAGCAAAAAAATCTATAGTAACTCAAAGGAACTGAAACAATGCCAAAGAACTGAAACTATGCCCTTGTCTAGACAACAGAAAGATGCCCACTGCTAGGACTAAGACCCAACTATGCGGAGATATAATTTCAACAATATAAAGGAAGATAAGCATGGAAGAAATAAGAATGTTGAAGTAAACTTTGTAAAAACTAAGAATGATAAGTGAGGTAAAAACTAAGAATGATAAGCGACAAGGAAACCGGGGGGGGGGGGGGGGGGGCGGGACAACACCTATTATGAAAGAAGTAATGAAAAAAAAATGAAATAACATGAACATAAGAATGAGAATCTAAGGAAGACCTCATATAGGAGAGGAGCTTGAACTTATGCGTTAAAAGTGTCTAAAAAGAACAGGGGAAGACATAAGCAGATGTGGATGAAAGTCATTAGGGCAAGCTTGAAGTAATATCCAAGCGCACACATAATAGGAATATCTGTCAAAAAAGCACTTAAAAGTTGGGCCTAAATAACTGGCATTACATTATGGTAATTCCCTCTTCAAGGAGAAGTTAGACACAAGGTTTGACACTTTGACCTGTTGTCATTAAGGCAATGAAAAACAAAGAACAAGGCCCCAGCCAAAGACTAGGGAAAGCAAACAGGGAGATGGAAAATAGAAGACAAACCCCACATGCCCAAAACAGACTAGCAATCCAGGACCCATAATTCTGAAAACACCAAGCAAACCACAGCAAGAAACCAAGGACCTTGCAAGCTTCTTCTGACTGCTAACAATACCTCCCAGAGCTAGAGTCTGAGATTACTGCTCTTTGGTCGACCTCAGTGATCAGCCAAACAAATCCCAACTGCTTATCTCCCAATTCCACCAAGAGCTAGAGTCTGAGATTACTGCTCTTTGGTCGACCTCAGTGATCAGCCAAACAAATCCCAACTGCTTATCTCCCAATTCCACCAAGATCAAGAGCCTCGCTCTATTCTCCTTCAGCAATGGTGCTGCTCCATCCAACAAGTGACGATACCTCCTACTGTGTTTGATGAAAAGATCAATAAGATTGGGTCTGCTCTCAAACCATCCCATGCTTCTCTCCTTGGAAGTCCCAACAAACTTCTAAATTCAAACTTCCACTCCGAGACAGACCCACTAAACATCAACGGCCCCTAATACATAGACAACCTTAGTGGAACAAAATGCAACCTCCACCTTCTGCAAGTAAAGAACACCAACAACTTTAACAAAACAGTACCTGACTCAACTAGCCTCCCAGACAAGCAATGAAACCTCCCTGCACACCAACACAAGCTGCACCCACCAATCTTAGACCAGGAAACAACCAACACAAAGACAATAAAAACTTAAAAGGACTACTCATAGAAGACTACCGGACAACTAATACACTCTGATATGCAAAGCCCTGGAACAAACTCAAGCTGAAGCCTTCACGAGATCCAGTGAATGCATGGCTGTTTTGCTCTCGCAGATCTTGATCAAGGCTTTTTCCTTCTTCCATTTCCACATAGCTTCACAAGCATAGTTTCAGCACATTCATCGGAGATTAACAGGCCACTTTCTTACTTGCTAAGGTAGCCTATAAGCAGCTCGTTGTCAGAGGATACCTGAGTCTTCCTCCTCTTCTGTTTCTTGAAGCCTTGAACTACTTCTATGGTAGAACCACTTCGCTTTGAGACGTGCACTATGTTTCACTGAAGACACCTAGGGATTAGCACATCATATTGCCTTTTTCTCCTTGAGTCACCACAGTTGGGGTGGCTGTGATAGGGTTGCCCATTCAGACCAATCAAATTGGGGCCTGAATCCACCATCGGTGCCAGTGATAGTAGGGGTGATGTTTTCATGATTGAGGATAGTATATAACTTGATCAAGTTTGCATGAAATTCAGTAGGTTCATTTGGATACTTCTGTTAGCTGTATCAATGTGTGGTTTCTCAAAACCCCATGGGACCACCCCAAACTTCTGGGCTTACTGCCTACAAGAACAGGCTCTGCACTACAAGTGGAAATTAAAAGGCTGTGAAGCAACCATCATTCCTTCAAACATCAAAGCCCTGATTATTCATGCATCTTCCTGCTGACAACACTACCTACCATTAACTTACAAATCTGAAGAGTTATAAGGAATGAGAATTAAGATTCTTGCATAAAAGCTACATTTCATGCTTAGCATTCCACAATCTAATCCTAGGATTTGGTATAGCCTCCTTCAGCTCCATATTCAGACATAATGAGAGTCAAATCAAAGAAACTGTCTAAGAATAAACATTTTTCAGATTATACTGAAGTATGTGTCATAATGCATATACTAGAAAAAAATTATATGATAATTAATGCCAAAGCTAGCCAAGATGAACAACTATGCAGTAACAAGCAGATGTAGATATTTTTATCAACATGAAATAAAGGTCTGCCATTCTTCCACAACCACTATACTCAACATGCATCTAAGAAATTAAGAACTAGATGGAAAACAAGAAGCAACCTTTCCCTATAGAAAAGACTTGACCATGGTGGCTATGGTCAACTAAGAGGAATGCTCAGTTAACTAAAAACTGAAATTGGAACAATTTTTGTAGAGCAAGGATTCCTAGCTACAAAATAACATTGTGTAAAGCTTCAAGGAAGCTAATAAATGGCAATTAAAGTTAAGATCAATACAGGCTAAAACCAAAGAACTGGCTAATAAGAATGGCAAGTCCCATGGATATGGCGACAAGAGAAGCAACCCACGTCAGTTTCTCCGTGATCCTAGGAACCCTTTCTTTCAATGCCTGAGTACATGAACCAATAAAAACTGTGTAACTTCCCATTGCAAACACGGTTCCAACAAGAAACATACCTAAGAAAGCAGCACCAGCCAAGCGAGAAGGAAGAGCAAGTGCCGGCAAGACCATCATGAGTGCATCTGGCTGCAGTCCATGCACAATGCCAGTGGCAAAAGTTGCAAATCCAATTTTTTTCCTCCCACTGGTTCCAACATCTAAGGGCTCAATGATACTAACATCGCACTCCCCATTATCTAGAGCAACGCATGGGGTGGGCACCTCTGAAACCTCCCTGATTCCAACAGTACCAATAGCTAGCAGAGTTAAACCCACAACTCTAGTCCCCCATGTTCGGATGACCTCAATGTGTAGACGATCCTTGAGCACAAGAAACAGCAAACCAAATATTACTTGCCCAGCATCATGGCCACAGCCCCAAAGAGCCCCTACTATAGCACTCTCAATTCTTGATCGACCAATGGATAATGGAGCCAAGGCAGCAAGATGGTCAGGGCCTGACAGTGTGTGCAGGCAACCAGCCAAAAAACCAGTCCATGCACTGCTTAGCAACTCACTTCTAATGAGTCTTCCACTTGTTTTGGCAGCAGACTGCATTGTTGCATAAGCTGGAGGTGCCATAATCGGGTGGATTATTGTCACCATAAATGCCAATAATAGAATGTAAACTGCAGCAGAAGCAACCTGAAATATCATAAAATGAGGAATTTGTGCCAGAATTATCAAGACCTATGAAACATAAAAGAAGCCCTGATCATCATAAAAGTTGGTCAGCATAATTATAAATGAGAAACATCAAAAAAAATTAATTGAACTGATACATGGCAGGATGTCTGATTTTTGAAGCTTTTTGAAGCAGAACGGTCACGCAAGTGGCAAGCAGAAGACAGTTACAGGGAAAAAAGGATAACAATAAATTACAATTTTAACATCCATAACATCTCTTCAAAATAGCTATATTTATTTTTTTAAAAAAGCCATCATGATGACCAGTAAAGTTAGTTAAGCTCATCTGTAAATTATGATACCAACCAAACAATTGGAAGGAAAAACCTTACAAAACACCCACAAACCCCCCCCCCCCCTCCAAAAAAAAAAAAAAAAGAAAGAAATTAGATTGGTGGAAAAGGAAAAAAAGATCAAGTGCCATTTGGCATCACTTTTTTTTTATTTCAAAAAAAATAAAATTTTATTTTATTTTATTTTTAAATTTTAAAGTATGAATATGTAAGGTATAGTTAATTATTTTTAAAAACATAAACATGATATCAATGGTTGAGACAATGATAGTAATGGCAAAGATAATAGAGCGGTAATGGTGGTGGTAACGTTATGACGGTTGCGGTGCTTGCGTAGTGGCATGGGAGTGGTAGCAACACCATCAGCAATGATATGGGCATAATAGTGACGATGATAGTGATGGTGGTAGTGGTGATATGGCTAAGATAGTGACGGAGATCATGATAGTAGTAGTGTGATGGAGGTGACGAGATGGTGATGATACTAGTTGTGACGACAGTGGCGATGGTAGTGGTAAAGATGACAACAATGATGGTAGTCGCAATGCTAATGGTGAAGATAATGATGACTGCAGTAGCAATAATGGTGATTGATAGGAATGATGGTGGTAATAATGGCAATAATGATTGCTGGTGTAAGCCGTGATGATAGTAAAATATATGAGATTCTTTTTTTTTAAAAAAATAATAAAAGTATTTTTTGAAAAAATTAAAAAAATAATAGCATCAAAAATGTTTTTACCTTAGTTTACATGATTCTATTTTTAAAGATAAAAAATTAGAAATAAAGGCAATGTCAGGTAGGCTCTTAAAGTCCTTAATTTTCAACAATTACATGCATAATGCATGCCTATACATCTGTTGACAGCAAGAACACGTTTTTCAAAAAGTAAGCATTATATTCGAACCCTGAGAAAACTAGGTACACATGCTTGACATCATATTAGCTCATACCAGCCTTGTGATAAGAAGAAACAATATAAGGAAGCAATTTTCACAAGAAAAACCCATCTCTAAACATCCAATAACAATTTTCATAAGAATATCCCATCTCATTTCGCTAAAATGGGGTATAAACCTCCTATCCTTGGCACCAGTTATACAATCCTAGAAGCACAATTATAATTAAAAATCTAAACTTTAGCAACCACCGACCGTGACGATCAATTCAAGCACCGGATGAAGAAGAAGAACAAGAAATGCATCACTTCCGTCTAAACAGAAGAAGGAAACAGCGACCGACATGATAAGAGGAACAGAAAAGTGAACGCAAGATCGCACCTTTGGGAGAAATAAGACCGCCAATTCCCTTGCTGTGGCCAATTGGCGACATGGCTGAGCTTGCCTTGCCTTGCCTTCACATCGAGGAACCGAGTCGCTCCCATGAGAATTGGAGAAAAGAGAAGCAACCGGCTTGAAGCTGCCATGGCGTGGGAGGAGAGCGAGGCCAAATCTTGCCTTCGAGGGGGCTCGGGGAAGGAGAGGACGAGGTCTCGAGAGGAGAGTTTGAGAGGGAAGAGGGGAGGCAGAGATAAGCCTCTCCATCGAAGAGGGGTCGGGTTTGGGTTCGGTAGAGCGGAAATAAGAGGGCTAGCGGAGGGATGCGCTTGCTTACGAGAGCCGTTGGTTGGGGATCAAGTGGACATTGGAGGGATTGGATCGGCTCCGGCGATTTTCCCAGATTTCTTTCCGTTCTCCGATGGATTAGAGTCAAATCCACTGATTTAGGAATCAGACGCGTGCAAATGGCTTGCTAAAGAGCTGCACCGAAGCGCAAAAGCAATGTGATAAGTTTAATAAAATATCTAATAATCCTTGATGACTGGAGATAATTTTTTAAGCAGATGTTTTGGCTGTTCAATAACGTTGTCATGACATGGTCCACAGCATCATGATAAATTTTCTTAGTGTCAACCCACCTATCTCAAATAGTTAGTGGATGTAAAAGATTTAGCATTTTAGAAAAATTCTAACCATCTCTCCTACATGGTTTCACCCTTCATGTCTGTGTGATGTTGGTGTAGCATGGTGTGATCCGATCACCACCTTTTTTTGAATTGCATCAACCTTTGTGAGACTAAATAATCCAACCATATCAAATGTCAGCATCCTTCATGGTGCTCACTTAATGATCCAACTAAACCTGTGATGCCAAATCTTTTTCATCAAATCAACTTTCAGTATGATGGCCATTTTATTAGTAGTTTTGGTAACATTTATACCACCAATTTAACCTGTCTCTATGAAAGAGAGAAAGATGGGCGTTTGATGATCTGATACTATATATAAAATTGATAACTTTTTCAAAATTAATTAACCTACATCTCTGTTCTTCAACTTTTATCTTTACCTTGTTTGACTTGGTTATATTACCATCCAAGTATGTATGTATGTATGTATCATCATATAAATGCTCGTGCTGGCCATCCAGAAATTAATCCAGAAGATATGTAGTGATAAATAAACTCAAATACTCAAGCACAAAACACCTCAATTAAACCATCAGTGAAATGTTGTCCTTCACTCAAAGAACTAAAAGAAGATCCCTTTAAGAACTACCTACAACTAAAATTATTCTCCAAAAAACGCTTATGATCCACCGAGCAAGATGGAGTTGGAGTTCCAGCATATTTAGTTCGGTTAATAGCAGCCGAAGAGAATGAGTCGATCCTGAGCTGCCGCTTGAACGCCGTTATGAAAGCCTCCACCCTTGCATTGAGTTCCTCTGCATCCCCATCCTCCCCTCCCTCATCCCCTCCCAACTCAACGAACTCCGTCTCCTTCTTTTCCATCGTCGAAGCCGGAGAGCTTGATCTCTTCCCTCTTTGCCTGCTCTTCTTCTTCTTCTTCTTGAGCCCATCGGTTGGAGACCTGCGCTTACTGCCAACGCCACATTTAGGTTGGACCGAGATAACAACTATGGAAGCAATGATGAGGTTCAGGAGCAAGAAGAGAAGTGGAGATGGAGTGACCACCAAAGCCACCGGCCATTGCTTTAGAATGCAAGGGAGGAGCTTTTTGAGGCCCGAGACAAAGAGAGCAGCTCCGGCCGCTGCCAAGGCCGTCTCTAGAATCTCTTCCTCTCTTCTTGGCCTCCTCTTCTCTTGCTCCATTTCTTCCATTGCCTTGCCCTCCATGGCCTTAGCTTCTCCTGCTTTATATTGTCACGTAACCCAAGTAGTTATAAAAAGAAGTGAAGTATTGTCACAAGGTAGTTCACCACGGATAACGTGACATCTAGAAAAGAGACCACAAGCGTGGCTGGTGGGACCCAGGTCTGTTTCCCCGATAAGGGGAGAAGTCGATTTATTGGTGAAGCTATTAGTTGTTGGATCAAAATGGAGAGGTGCCAGAGCTTTTGTCGCGCCTGCGGAGCCGACCACAACGCAGGTTCGGGATTGTGTCGGAGGGGATGCTCCGACAGGAGATCAGCTACATCATCGTCTGCACCACGGATGACCCGCACGAGACGAAAGAAGGTCGACACGTACACAACGGCGACGTGAATATGTGTGGTCCCCACTGAATTTCGAAGTGGGTGCGTTGCGTTGCGTTGCGTTGCGTCTTGGGCGATGGAGCTGATCGAGGAGAGCATGCGATGGGAGATGCATGATTAGTCTCCTTTCTTGGCCTGCGGAGCACTGGAACAGATCACGTGGAGGGGATGGGTCTTCAGCTGAGGGACACAAAACAGCAAATGATCTTTTAAACAGGAGAAGGATTGGCACGTAGAACGTTGGATTGACGCTGCGTTACGTGTTGTTAAAGTCTTTGTTTAGAATTTCTGTTTCCTCTTTGTCAAAGGTGGGGGTTCCCTGGTTGGGTTGGTAAGGCAGCGGAAAAAGGTCCCCTTTTTTTTTTTTTTTTTTTTTTTTTCTGCTTTTGATGGAGGCGTGTTTGGGACAAAATAATGAACATTTTCAGCAAAAGATCGGTGGATAAAGGGCAGGGTTCGCCTTTCCATTGCCCTGGGTGTCTGGTCCCACTCACGGTTTCAGCTAGCACTCGCGATAAATTGGGCAGAGTTCAAGATTTAAGTTAGGATAAGATGATCAAAGATTTAATAATAAAAAATTATATATATATATATATATATATAATATTATATTTAAATATGATCAAGTTCATAATTCAGTCATTTTTTTCATCTTTAAATTCATACAAATTTTAAAGTTTTTTTTTTTTTTTTTTTTCTATCTTTATGATTTATGAACTATGTGATATAAGAATAGGAAAGATGATCGAATTTACACTTAAATATATTTAAATGTAACCAAATCTACTTATTTTTTTCTCAAAGCTTTTGTATCTTTGAAATTCATAATTCGTATGGATCTAAGAATAGAAACAATAACAAGAATTGAGCTTAGTTATAAGTGAGTGTAATTAAGCCTATCTCTTTTTCTTTACATATGCATACGTGCAAACATGAATACACATATATATAAAAGACTTAAACAAGAGATGCAATGAAAGGTTTTCCTTAACCCATACATTACCATGATATCTATATAATTTTATTTCTAAAATAAAGTGATAGTTTATGCATCGCAACATCTTCACATAGTTTAGTGGTGGGAATGTTTAATCTATTTAATTTTAAATCATAAATCAAATCAGAATGACTCTTTAATAAAATGATTGGGTTTAGATCTGAATTTTTAAATTATTACGTGAATAGATTGGATTCAAGTTAATAGATTTTTGACCTAATTTGGATTCCACTTGACTCATCTCTGCTGTAGTTCTAGTGCAATCATTTTTATCTTTCCTATACTTTGTCGGGTCTCCTTTAAAACGTTTATGGAAAATTAAACAAATGGAGCCTATAATTTCAACTTTCAAAAATTACCCTTTGACGGCTAACCTCCATGATAGAGCGAAAGCCAGTGGATAGAGCACGCTTTCTCCCGCTCAACTCCATGCTTTGAGTAATTTATGTGGAGGGAAGAATGCTTGTGTTAGTGCTTTCACAATCTCTCTGATAGACCTATGACAACTTCTTTTCACAGCTAACAATTTGTGTTCAAACCTTGGCTTTAGATCAAGTGGCAAATCCCCAGTGGCTTACCCCAAGCATGTGGTAAATGGAGTCCCGAGGATATAAATTGTATAAAATTAAAAACTTTAAAAAGTTTATAACTCAAATTCGCTTACTACTAATTAATTTGTACTTAAGTTTTTAAAATCATATGGACTTGGCTTAGTAACGAATTAATTGAATCAGCCTATGAGCTTAAAAAGTTACAAATGATATTAAAATATTTTTTTTTGCTCTAATTATTTTTATTGTATTGAACGAGCTCTTATTTAAATTAATTCTTTTCTCATCACCTACTTTTCACTTAATTATATTTAAATATTTATACTTCATAATTTATTTAAGTTGATTCTTATTTATACTATACTTAAATATATCAATATATTTTTAAAAAATATAATTAAGTTAGCACTTTTTACTCTTATTTAATTTTTTTTAATAAAACTATATTTAACTATTAATTACTATATTTTAGTTATAAAATAGCATATATTTAGCTAAAATATAAACACAATTTGACCTAGTCTCATCCAAAACTCCAATATTTTAGATTGGATGGGCTCATACTTGGCCTTGAATCAAGTTTAATGACTCATTAGATTCAAATTTTTTTTTCATGGATTCGATTCAATCCAATCTAATTAGCAAATAGTTTGTATTTAAATTTAAAATTACGGTCTAAATATAAAATCAGATCACATTGAAATCAAAGACAATCCAACCTAACTCAATCTGCTTTTAGCCCAATTAATCTATTAGCAAGCCGAAATCACGTGGCCCAAAAACTCGAGTGGACTTGAGAGACTAAATTTGGGTATCATAATTTCACGCTCCAAGCTCACCCGCTAGCCCAACTAATTTGTTAGTAAGTTGAAATTACGTGATCCAAAAATTCAAATAAAAATTAATGAGTAGCTAACGAACTTGAATAATAAGCACATAATATATATTTATTTTATTTAATATAAGATTAAATTTGAAGTATCATGCTTTGATTACTGAGTTGTAAATTACGTACTGATTCTTGTGTTCTTCCACTCCCTTTTAAGTCAACTACCCGGTGTAAAAATAAACTAATCTCGACCAAAGGTGCGGCGAGACTGGTTCAGTAGGATTGAACTAGTCCCGGCACCTGGAGTGCCGGGACCAATTCATTTTTACAGCATAAACAATCAATTAGGTCCTTGTAGGTATGGTACGATTTTTTAAGTCCATTAATAAAATTATTGGCAACTTGTGTTTCTAAACGCCAAATAATTAAATTGCTCAATATTTTGTAAATGATAGTTAAACTAAATTTTTTAATATTAAGACTCTCCATCTCCCTGTCCCAAGTGACCTGTCTCATAACATTTTCAAGAGCATCTTTCCCGTTGTCGCCTCTATCAAACGCCGAGGCCATCTACATTGCGAGCCTTGCCAAATCCTTCCGTACAATTTTTGTAATTTAAATTAAAAAATAGAGAAAAAATTATTAGCCCCATGCAGGCATAGATTATGATTGAGAGATAACCATTTGTGTTCGAAATGAATCTCATTATAACCATCCAAACATATGGAACACTTTACTCAGTACAAAGGATTTCATTTCTTGTGTTATTCTATAGTTAGCCATTGATTACCCCCACCTTCAAGCCTCTACCTATTGTTTTTTATCTTCCAAGGTTATTCCCAATTTTTTCTTTTCTTTCTTTCTTTCTTTTTCCTAAGTAGGAAATGTCAAAATTACTGAGAGGGTACAATTGAATTGTGTTTCATTGAGCATCTTGGTTAAAATTAATTTCAAGATCAAACCCTAAGAATAAACTTGGTTTGCCTACCATTATTTCAAGATTAATTCAAAACTCAAATTTGATTGAGCTGAATATGAGCCCGATTGATTAGTTTGATAAATCTAAATTAAGTTGAATTCAATTCAAGCTTGAATCAAATTTGTTTTAATATTTAGTTGATTAAAACAGTTTTTCTGAAAAAAGCCTAAGCAATAATCCAATAATTCAATATCCATATAATATATATTTATTTTTGTGCCTTGTGGTGAGCTAATCTCAATCAAACTAGGACAATTTTTAGATTGGCTTAAAATTAATTTTGAGCTTATGATTCATCTTTAGTTTGCTTAATTTTAAATTGAGTTTAATATAAATTTTTCTCAAAATAAGATTGAGTTGCCTACCCAATTAATGCGATGACACTATATTACTCTATAGTGGATGCATTTAAATATTTCAAAGGCTTGCACCAAATATCTTAAATAATGAGTTTCTATTTTCAAGTTAAGGTGGATTATTTCCAATGGGCCATATAATGTCTTTACTTATAGAGCTGAGATTCATTATTATCTTTGCATGGCTAGCAACTTAATAAAATTTACTAATTTTTGATAATTAGTTAAATAGGATAGGCCGATGAGTAATGAATTAGGATAACTTAAGAATCCATATCAATCCGATTTGATGGGATCGCAATAGTTAGGTTTTGAATGTTGATAGAGCCAATTCCAGGTCTAGAATCATAAATTCACCCATCATCTTTTTCGAGCAATTTTTTTAAAAAAAATTAAAATGCTTCCAAGGATCAAACTTGAACATTTGTATGCACCAAGTTATCTACGATTTATATTAAAAGACCTTAAGTATTAGATTAATCAATAAATATAATATATATGCTTTTTATTGAATGCAAAGAAGAAAAAAAAAACGTATCCTTTAAATATTATTCATGTGTCAAATCCAAAAAAAAAAGAAAGAAAAAGTTTCACCCGATAGTCAATTTAGAATTAAACCGATATGATTAGATCGATTTTGAATTGGTTCCAAAATAGAAACAATTTTGATTTTAGGTCTAAAATTTTAGAACAAATTTTGATTTGAATGGTTTTAGATTTTGGCCTCAAAGAAACCTAATTTGATCCTTACGCACCCCTGGCTCACAATGTTGTTAATTTTCTTAAAATATTTAGAACCTCTTTGAAACACAACTACATTCGAATTAGAAAAATTGAAACGTATGGTTTTAACCCTGGGATTAAAACCTAAGCTGCTGACCCCTTCCGAAGGAGAACCCTCGTATAAATATTTCCCCCAATCAAAACCAAACATAGCGCCCATTCGATTGGCAGCTCGACGAAAGCCCGCTCCAATACCCATACCGGAACCTCGGAGAAGATCAGACCCACTGATCCAAGGCTCCAGCCCTTCTCCTTTCCTCGTTCCATCGTTTAGGGCTTTCGTCTTCGCCTCGATTCCTCCTCCCTCTCTGGTCCGGAGGAAAGAAAGAGAAAAGAAGAAATGGAGCCCATCGCATCCGTGTTGGATGGAATCAAAGGGTTCGTGAATTCCGCCGAGCAGTTCGTGAAGGGCGCGATCCAGCGGCGCTCCGATTCTCGCCGCCACAATCCGGTAAGCATCGCGTGCTTTTCTCTTCCCCCAATTTCTATCACCGAAACTTTACATCATCCCTATTTCTGTTCTTCTCTTTTCCAATCCACGATGGTAATATTAAAAGGGAATTTATTTATATAAAATGCATCGATCGATAGTTCTTGGAAACAAGTGGAAACGGCATCTTTTTCGGTTTTTTTTTTTTTACCTGCTTGATTGTTTGCTTGATCAATTTTTGTTCCTAAGCTCCCTAGATTGGGATCTTTAGGTCTACAACTCCTCAGTTTGTTATGTTTGTTTGGATAAGAGAAGGTTATTGTTATGCTGAAGAGTTGCATTCAATAAGTCGATAAATAAGAAAATCAAAAAGTATGCCAAGGAACCCCATTGGCCCTTGCCCATGCCGTAGTGGATCGCCGAGTAATGTTAGCCATTGCTATTTGCCACTATATTTTGAAAAACTAAAGGCACCTTTCAGTCAGCTGTAGTTATGGCAAATTGAGAAGAAATTAGTTGGAACTCTCAGGCAAGGACTAATATAAACTTTTAGAGTTAATGGAAGGTATATTTTTTTAATAATTCATTGGGATCGAGAGCAATTTGAATATCTAGTAGAGCTCACAAAGGATGACAATAGTAAACTATCAAATATTTTGAATATGTAACCGCTAGCCATTGTCAAATTAGAAAAGAATGTTTTGCTAGGGTTGTGGGACAAGAATATGCATATCTCTGCCTCCTTAGGCTCAGGAGTCAGGACCAAGTAAGTGACCTGTTGTGGCTTGACTGGTTCAACTGGACACACCTACAAAATAAATTGTTCCTTGTCACCTCTAACATGTCCTGATGGTAGAGAAACTCCTTGCTGTCATCCTTGCCATTGTCATCGTTATTATTTTTGAAAAAATGTGATATGATCTCAAGAACCAACATTTGTAGCACTAAACTGATCATTTGAGAGAACAGGTTTCTGTCCAAGGTTTTTGAAAATTTGAAGACTTAAAATGGCAAAATTTTGTGCCAAGAAAATGAGAAAGCTGAAGCATTCCTCAAACCCAAAATTCAGAGGGAGAATTTTGTAGCCTGCACTGCTTATATGGGCCACATGTTTGCTTGCACATGGTGTGTACAAACAAACATATCTAACGTATATATGTAAGTTGTGCTACTCAATTTGATGATTTATAACAGGAGCTGGAATATAGATGTCCAAAATAAGTGGACTATTGTAATTCAAGTAGTTTGGATGCTCTCTACCCATGGAAATTCATAAACTATTTGTCCTGCTACTGAGAAACCATTTGTTTCATGCCCATGATGCATAGATAAGAAATCGTAGGATTTAGTTTTAGCTATGAAACATTTTAGAAGTTTTAGATCGATATGAACAGTGCGGACCATCACTTTGAATTGTCGACCATGCTTATTTGTATGGCATCAAGTATTCGATGTAACTTATGGAAATTATTGTGCGGGAAAGCCAATTAATATATATGAAAATGCATAGCCATCTATGTCCATCATACTGTTGCACTTCTGAGTTATGATGCATTGATACAGTTCTGTTGCATTCTCACCCATGTTATTATGTTGCATAAAGCAAGACAAACAATGGGGACCAGTTAAATCATATAGCTGAAAGGTTTGAATATAAAACACTTCAAAACATTCTGTGAATCATAATAATACATTTGCATGCACTGAAGTGTAGATTTGCAAATGCTATGCGATGTGGCTTGATAAAGATTGTTAGAGATCATTGGCCACAAGCTCAGATGCAGTAAGTAAATTAAAGAACCCAATCTATGTATTTCATATTCGCTTGTTAAACTTGGAAATCATAACTTAGGTGTCTTATTCTTATAAATGATCACCATATGTTTGAGTAATGTACTATTGCAGCCTCGGATGTTATGTGAAGCTTTCTGTTTATTTTTGACAATTCTTTACAAGAATACGCTTTATTTTTGAGGCTTACATTTATCCTCTTCCTCTCTCTTCCCCTCCCCACCCAACCCACTTTTCAGATAGAGATTCTGAAGCGCTTGCAACGAGAAGCATTTTCTGACTTGATGAAGCTAAGGGATAGACAGGACAAAGTTGAGCGCGTTCTTTCATTATATAAATCTGGCAAAGGAAGTCTTTTCCCAGAAGCCAGCACACGCATCAAAGGAATCATCAATGTGGCTGGAGCACTGATGCTTCATGATGATTATCAGGCAGATGGTACCCTGGGTAGTGCAGGAATAAATGCTGGCATAGACTCAAGGTTTATTTTTGAGACTACTGTCAGGCAAAATGATTCTCTTGTGGCTGAATTTATGGCTAGGAGCAATGGCATTTATCATGATAATGATGTTGCTGGGAGCCCTCTGGTACTAACGAAAGTAATGTATCTGGCGCATATTAATGAACTGCTGTCTGTAATTTCAATACCATTTGGAGCTAAATGTAATGATTTTCGTTCTGATACGGACCTGGTAGAGGTAATGCCTTCTGGATATTGATTTTTTATGTTATTTTTTATATATTTTTAAAAGCTATAGTCACATATTTCTATGAAAACTATATTCCTCCTAACTTATCAGGTTATAGTTTGTGGCAGGGCAGATGCCTTGCTGATTCATCCAGCCCACCTTTGTTTAGTCAATATCATGGCTGTGCTACTGGTTTAACAATTAAAGTGCCAAAAGTTACTGCTTCCTTGGCCGAATTGATTTCTGGTTTGGGGACTGAATCAGATGCTGCTAATTACAGGAGTATCATGAGCACATTTGGGCAAATTTCTTACCAGCTATCAGAAGAAACTAAACTTACTTTGTCTGGTGCCTTGAAAATGCCTAGTTCATTGTCACAGCCATTCAGACTTGGTAACCTTGCCATACCAAAAGCCAATTTGCGATCCCATTTCAGGTCTGATGTAATGGCAAAAGAATCACCTTCTGCCGCTGCAATGCCTACCGCTGGAATTGGATCAGGAGGATCTGCTGCAATAACATTAGAGTTTGATGAAAGCACAAGATTTGGGGGATGGGTTGAGGTGCAAAATTCAAACCCAAATCCCAGACTCTTGCAGTGGGCCATCACCGTAGATGATACTCCGGACGACGAGCTAGGCTGGGGTTTGAGTGTGGGAGGAAGGGTTGAAGGGCAATCAAATCTGGTTCGGTTGGGAGGCTTCCTCAATTTCAGCTTGGGTAAGAGAGCCAGCTTGCAGCCTGGTCTTGTATGTGCAATGGATGGGAAAAGTCGAACCCTTGCACTGGTGTTTCGATCGAGTTGGTTTATGTGACTATCTGACAGACTGAAGTCTATGGTTGAATATGAATTACTGGAAATTATGGTGCTTCTGCTTTGGCAGAGGAATCAATTCCTCCCACACAAGGTTAGACTGCTGATATTTTTGTTCCTCAAATTCTAAATATGGTTTCATATTTCTTCACTCTGAATCTATTTTACAATAGGACAATGATTGGGGGGAAAAAGAAGGGAGAAAATGAATGTAGAATTCTTTGTTTTTACTTCTTAGGGTCTTTTACATTTTGGGTTTTTACATTCACATGCTTTGGCCATCTTTATCTTGGATATGCAGAAACCTACTGCTTGATTTGATTACAAAAATGTCTTAAGAATTGCATTATTTTTTTATATGAGTAATTGTTTTGTTTTTTGAAGTAATATTTGAAATCTTTGTGCTTGCTTTGTTGACAATCTGCATACTTACTTTTTTATTGGGCTATTATTGCTCTTCTGAAACGTCCTTGGTTCCATTTGAACATTGATATTGTCAATGTATGTATTTTGTTGTCATTTCTTTTAGAAAATGTGTAATGTTTTGCCTGACATTTTGCTTTTACAGTTTTTACCTTTGTATTGAATGTGATGTGCTGATGTTACCTTTTATAATTTTACCATTCTTAACTACATCCAAGTCACAGTTGAATGTGGTGGATCTTAGGTAACTGGACAGGGCAGCAATATGTCTTTCTTGTGCAATTATTGCTACTTCTGTCAACTTTTTCTGCACGCATGTTGTATTGTGGCATCATATTTTGAATTAGAAACTCTCTGTCTGCTGAGACTCTGTTGTATTCATGAGAGTCTTTGGGAGACTTGAGGGTACTCTAAAAGGCTCAATAATCTGGACATCGACTTACAGGTTAGAAAATAATAGGTTCATTGGGCAGTTATGAGAAATCAAATGATTTGCAATGAAGCTGTTCTGTAGTTTGTTCCATCATGCAGAATATTCTGATACAGGTTATTGACATCATGCTTTTCATGTATGACATGCAAATAAGTAATAGGAGTTCTTGTAATTAAAATGAAAAAAAAGAAAAAAACCTTTGATGTTTTATTAGATTCCATGGCACAGTGGTTCAGAAGCAGGGATCTGAATCCTTATATATATATATATATATATATATATATAAAACGTGGAATGACATATTGTCTGTCAACTGTCAACCTGAGGGTATTAACCATCTCAAATTTGTCAAGTGGTTTCATCGTCCGCCAAGTATCCATGAGCAATGTTTTAAAAGACTGTAGGTGGCGGACAGGCAGCCTTTTTGAGGGGGGGGGGGGTGGTTGCCCTCAGAGGGCTCCCAGAGTTGAGGGTAGTTCAAAAATAGTAAATTAAATAAATAATAAATATAAGGAGAAATCAATAATTATCATCATAACCCAACAAGTGAAACATAGCATATCAAATAAGATCGGTAAGGTAGTGAGAAACATTGACTTGGCAACATCCTACACTAACTTTTAAACCAGTCTTATCCTCCATACTTGAAGATAATGCAAGATGTTAAAGGTGAGCAGCACCATCTGGCCAGCTATCTTTCAAAGCATTTTTGGTGAATGCTGACCCCTTAGTGATGGACATGATGGATGTTAATATTTGAAATTACTGTTGTTGATGTTAACACGCAAACTATAGACTATGGTCTACGCATTTGAATAATGATTAAATAATGAGTTTTGTGGATTTTGTTGTTACTATGGAGTAATAACTATGTTACTATGATAAACTCTTTTATATGTGTGCGTGCATGCATGCATGTGTGCAAAGAAATATACATCTTTTATTGTTAAATTCTAGCCATATCATAAACTATATTCCAACATTTGTCTTATTAGAGTATCTATATCGTGTTGTATCCATTTCCATGCTTCATAGCCTGGCATTTCTATATATCATTTCTCTCTGGTTTGTTATGTGATATTTTAAAGGTTTTGACGATTGATCTTACTTATTGGATGGTTTAACATCTCATTATGAATTTGTAAATAATGATCTATTGGTGCAAAGTGATTTCTAGCTTATCCAACTCTTTTCCAAATTGCAATATTCATGAGGTTAAATTGCAGAGAATATCATGCTTTAGAGATCTGTTCCCCAGACTTTGTTCCGCTCATCTTTCTAGCAAATTGACATCATCTGGCCAAAATATTGCCTCTTGTATGTTTATATTGCCTCCATAATGTGCCAGTAGAATGAAACCCTCCTATGTAATATAAATGGACCATGTTGTGTTAAATTAGTTCATGCTAATAAAGTCTGTTATGCTTAAGTGTACACCTTGCGATTTTCCAATAGATTGTGTTTATAAGATCATACCTGTAAGATCAGTGCATTTTATAGGACATGAGGAGATGCCCGTGGCATGGTTGATAAGTTGAAAAGTGGAGTTATTTGATTATATATTTGAGTTTAAAACTATTGCTTGGTCTTTTGTTCATTGGATCTGTTTTTCCTGCCAATATGTTGTTATTTTTGATTTTTCTTGTAATTTGTTCTTCTTTAAGTGAAGTATGCTAAGGAAATCTTCCTTGACTTGTTATCCAGTGGTTTGTCGTTCATCCGATTCTTTTGATAGTTCCTAGCTATTCTAGGCCTATTTTAATCAGTTCCCTTTAGTTCAAAAAGTAATTGATACTTTGATAGCATAAACCACTTGCAACAATTTGTTTAAAGCGCATTTTTTGCTTAATGAACTCCAGTGAATATGACTCGTTCTCTTTTCTTTGAAGAGACAAAAGGAAAAAAGAAAATCCTCCTTGAGATGCCTCTTCCAGAATCCAAAATTTAGTATGAAGCTTGAAATGAGCACACATAAGAACCGGCATCCAATTCATTAGATATGGAAAATAGGTGTTAAGCACCTCCAAGTAATTGCTGTCCCTATAAAGCCCTAGAGGACCTCCGAACCATGTGCTTTTTCTGTGGCCCCCACCATTAATTTTCCTACTGGAGCTTTTCTCCCTCAATATTTTCCCCTTTTTTCAGTTAAATCTAATACTGGTCAACCGGACACCTTTAGTTTCTTACCCTTCAAATGCATGTGCATGTGGTCCTAGGTTGTTTTGCTGAATGGATTCCACCATCCTTTGGTCTTTTCCTATTCTAGCAATGTGTGATATTGGTGCTTCCTTAACCAGAAATCATGTTTTTGTATTCTGGAGACATGCATACACTATTTAATACTATCAAGAGGCCATTGGCCCCAACATAAATTCCCAGGCTACACGGTAGGCTAGTTGAGATTCCTGGACTCCGGCCTCATGGTTGTCACTCTCCATTACTATTCATTCATTTAATATGGATATAGGAGTTAAAGTTGAGGATGCATTCCACTAATTGTTAGTAGGGGACCTATTGAGCCCATTTGCATGGCCATATTGATGCAATTTCTTTAGTGGATGATATGTGTCAGTGAATCTGTTTCCACAATTGTTCCACAGATATGATCATTTCCAAGTAGATCGGTTCGTGCAATACCCATGGGGCCCTGGTGACGCTGCTGTTATAATGAATTTAGTTCATTACTTATATAGTCCCTGCAAGTCCTATCTAAATAGTAAGAAACCCAAGGAAAGTTGCTTGGTTCAAATTCCTGTAGTGCTAGAGTTGAGCTACCACTAATAATTAAGTCATACTGTGGACTTCTTTAAACTTGATTCTGCATTTTATAATACCACTCTTTTCACCCCCTTACAATTGTAAGTAACAACTGTGCTAGGTGAGGTCAGGGGGTTGTCCTTTGTCCTCAATCTATCATCTTTCGTAATGAGTTTCCCAGTAGTTAGCTGGTTCTCTCCCATGAGCCTTTTTACTTCTTACAGCGAAAAAAGACCATTGTCTTGGTTTATCAAATTGGACCAAGGCTACCATTAAACCATCCAGGAAATTTTCATCTAGAACTTAATGCCCACCATCATCCAATTTGCAAAGATGATTCTATGGTTAGATAAACCATCCCAATCCAGATATTAGAACCTAACAAAACTATCACAATCCTGGGCCAGATCATATCTTTCCTCTCAACTAAAAACAAACAATTCCTAGCTGAAAAGGAACAAAAGAAAAGACATGCACTTTTGCTATTAGAAAATGTAGTATCTAGAAATGAGTTAGTTGGCTAACTAAATAATGGCATAACAAAATAATGGAATATACTGCAATGATTCGTGCCTACTGGAGACCCAACTTTAGTGGAGCCCTCTTTCCAGCTTTTGTGACCACGCCTGAAGTGGGCATCCTGTGGGATAGCGTTATCTCTTTTAAGAGTGAGAGGGGACGTTGGCTCAGTTTTACTTGCTCGCCAGGATAAACAACACTTATCAAACCATTTTAGTTGTGCCTAGGTTTTCCTGCAAATTTCTTTGGTGGGGCCAGTAAGATTAATTCTGTGTTCAGCTAGCTTTTTGAAATGTATTGCATCTCTTATTGCCTAGATTTTTTTTTTTTTTGGGAGCATGATAACAATATTTTCTGAGTTATTTGAATTTCTTGAGTTGGCCGGATTATCCTTCTAGTTCTCTAATTCTTGAAATGAATCAAGAACCATTCAATTATTGATGGCTTTCTGGATTTGGTCATAGTTATTTTTCATGACTTACTAAATGCTCATGCATCACAAATTAATGATGTTATATACCAATACTGGTATGAAAATGATTTTTGTTGTTTCGCTACTCGTCATCATTCTGCCCTCTATTGAATTCTAAATCTCTCCATTTTTTCTTAATTTCAAACTTACGTCTTTTATAAAATAACTGAAGATATCAAATTTATTAGGCTAGTAAAGTTCTTAGTAGTTGAACCAAGTGATCTGGGATTGAATGCCACCTTCAACTAGCATGAATGTAGCAACTAAAAGAATTACCAACGGGATGCTTCAAATGGCTGTTTAGCCAGCACAACCTCTTGCAGTAAAAAAGAAGAAAAAGAAGGAAAAAAAGAACTCTCACAGTTTTCTAAATCTTCGGGCAATGTTCAACTTGAATTGATTATTTACTGGTGTAAACTTTAATGAAACCCACTTGAAAAGTTGTGCAGACATTAAGAGGAATTGAGAATCAGCTGTGCTAATGTGAACAAAAGTTCCTTGCGAAAGTGGATGAAAAAGGGTATATATGGTGATAATGCCTAAGGGTAATCTGAGGATGAATGAGTGAAGCAAGGATGTAGCTTCCGTAACGATTTTCGTTTTTCTCTTTGATAAAAAGAAAAGCCTGTAAAATGGAGCAAAGAACAAAGATGACGTAATGGGCAGCCAAAAGCTGACCCAAAATGCCATTTCCCACTCTAACCAAAACTTAACGTGATCATCCGTAATCTGCGAGCTCACTGGGAGCGAAACTACAGTTTCTAATTGCAAGAAGATCAATAAAAAATATCTAAAGATACTGAAGAAAGAGATTTTAGATCAACAGTTTGGAGAAGTATTTGGGCAACCATCAGCTTTTTGGCACAAACGATCTCCAAAACTATGTTCCTGCCGTACCTTTGCGCATGTTATCAATTTTCATAATTCAAGAGCTGAAGCCTCTGGCAATGCCCCTCCTTAATAAACCCATCGCTATGCGCCGTAGGAAAAATTTGTCGATTCTTAAATCCAATGTAGGGACTTAAAATCCAGGTCTCTTTCACCAGCAATAGAAAATTACTCAATCAGCTCGCTGCTGGTAGTCTTATCCCTTTACTTTGCGTGCATTGATTTTACAAGGTTAAATCATTGACTGTTATCTAACGATTTCATTCTTCGTTTAAATATATGAAGCTGTTAGTCCAAATTCTGTCTATTTCTGCAGGTAAAATGAGTTCTCTGTGGACGTTGGAATTATTGGAACTCTCTGTAAGCTTAGGCCTCTTAGCCCCACCAAATGATATACTTGGCATGGCATTGTACAATCAGAGCGTGGTGGTGGCACTCATTCACACATGCGGCTGGGCCATTTTGTTTTTATTTCTTGGTGCGCGCGTGTGGATTCTCTCATATAATTTGTTGCTTGTTTAGTCGCTCTCTCTCTCTCTTTCTGATACCCCCGCTTTGAAACAAGGGGGGAATTATACGCAATGATCTCGCACCACATGGCATGCCTTTTTGAAAACAGACATCTACTTTATAAAAATGAAAGCAGCCATTCCATTCCGATATCAGGTTCTTCTTTGGTTTTGTTATCTAGCGTTTTGGGTCCTAACAGATGAATGATAACAATCATAGATCTCACGTGAACGCTTGAAAAGGCTTGCCTGTTTACTTTCTTTACATTTATTGGCTGAGAACATCCATCCATACGGCACATTGCATGTACCGTGCACTAAAAAAATGGTGCACTTCTCTTTGTCCTTTTTCCACAGCGATTAGATATTGCAATGGCCAGCAGGTTGGCAGCTGCCAACTCTTGCCACGTGAAGAATTGCGTGGGAGATTCTTGCAGAGCTAAAAGAATACTGGATCATGGGATCATTCCACTGGTTGGTCAAGGTCAATTCTGTCTCAATATTGTATATGGATCAAGACTTTATGTGAGATAGCAACTGATGGCCTAGTAGATGTCCCCGATCTCCTAAGGTCCTAGAAAAGACCATTCTCAGAATATTCTGTAGATTAGCTGCTGGCACATTGGTTAGAATGTAAATGTTCTCTTATTAAAAAAGTCACGGGACGCATTGTAGTGCTGCTCATTTCTTTACAGCATCCTTGCTAGAATTGCAAGTAATAACTTTACATGCAATGCTTTTACATGCACTCAACCTGCCACCAGCCTCATAGCTGGCAAATCCCCTTCACACTAATAAATAATTCTTCTAACAGGAAGCCAGTCAACTTGTTTAAGCAGCAATTCTACAAGTGATTTTGTGAAACTTTGTGATTGCTTTTTTGTAACTTAAGATGTCAAGTGCACAACTATACCATGGACCGTCACCTCCTTGTTAGCTCTGGTTAGCTCTGGCAAATTGTGTGCCTTCATGCAGTTGTGTTTTCACTCGCATGAATGGGGTGTAGAGTTTCATTTCGCTTAGCATTTGTGGGTGTGCCTTTGTACGATGAAAATAGTTTACATTGGCATGAAAGGAATTTTAATATCAACATTCCATGTGCTTGTGCATGCTGTCATGATCACTTTTATAAGCAGGACAAACAATGACATATGTATGAATTGGGACTTGGCATAAGAGTCCTTAACAGGAGCCTTGTTATCATTGGAGATTATTCTTAAAACAATATATAAGAAGCAAAGCCAAAATTATTGATGGAAAAGTCCAATAAAGGAACCCTGCTAAAAAGATGGAGACAGAACAAATCTTTTGCTCATTTATAAATGGTTGTCTAAACCTTTGCTCACGTATAGACGGTCGTAGTCATGCCGCATTATTGTTTATCTACTGACAGCAGGTACCATATAACAATAGTGTAGCGGCCGTTATGCAGCACATACAATGTTAGATTTTATAGGCATTATCCTACTTAATGTTATTGTTCTATAATAAAATAATCTCAAAATAATATAACTGTAAATTAAGATTTAATATTTGTTTCGATATTTCACTTGATGATGGTAATTTTATCATGATTGATGGGGATTCACTCTGATCCATCCTACTTACATCAGGATAAGATTTTTTAGATCGTAATGCTTTTTATTCCGAATCTATACAGATGTAAATCAAATCGTATTGGTCTAAATTCGATATAAGATGGATAAAAATCGATCTTTACTTATCCTCTTGTTAGTTTTATTCTTGGCTCTTGGTATTGCAGTCAACCGTAAAATTCAATAGCATTAATTACATGACCTTCAAAGCAAGACGATAACGCCCTCCATGCGTGCCACCTTGCGCACAAATTATTATATCCATCTTGAGATAATAAGTTGTTGCAAATGCTATTCCATCTATCCTTTTTATTGTCTAAATCTCTGGTGCTCAGTACTGTGATGGAATCTCATGCTTGTGGTTGTCACCTCACCCCTTCCATCAGGCCCATTCATCCACGCACGAACCTGATATTTAGCTCGGTGGGTCATCAAAACTACCAAGACACCAAGGTACCACGCAAGGCCATAGTGGGAGTCGTGCCGATGGCCATGTCGCCATGTCCCACTCACTAGCCATGTCCATGGCACGGGTCAACTTTAGGTAACATGTGTGACAGCTGGCAAAATAGTTTGTCTGCCCACACTGCCTGTTACCTTGTTACCGTGCTGAGCCAATCCATCTTATTACTTAATTTTCTAATCTACTAATCGAGTTTTAACTTCTTGTTAAACCTCTAAGATAGCATCACTTCGCCAATCCACTAATTACTTAACTTTCTAATCTACTAATCAAGTTTTAACTTCTTGTTAAACCTCTAGGATAGCATCGCTTCTCCATGTTTAATTAGCTTTTTTTTTAAAAGAAAAACCGACTGATTTAAGTGCACGAACGGTCAAGATGGAAGCGTTTCTTGAAACAGCGTTACAGTTCTTCCGCTGTTAATCTCGGCAGCGCGAAGGCGCTTGCCTCGTTGCCCGTGGGCACCGATCGTCCTATCTCTCGCTCCAGTCCAAAATCTTCTCTTAAAAAAAGTGGAGGAGACGAGGGCGTCCTCCGTCTTCCGCCTCGGAACCCACCCCAGGAGGGAGATAGGGAGAGAGCGAGAGCTCTCACGGAAAGCAATGCGAGTCTCGTCCTCTGTTATCTCCCTCTCGTCTCTCGCTGCCATTGGTGACGCCGTAGAAGGAGGAGGCAAAACGATGGAGTAGAAGCGTCGAAAGAAACGAAAATCTTTGCTCTTTTTTTATGATCCTCTTTTCCTTCCAGAAGAAGCTTTGGTTCTCCATTTTTATGTCACGTTTCTGCACAAAGGTCACGATTTCCTGTTGATCTCGATCGAGTCCTTGCTGAAGAAAGGTCAGATCTCTCGAAATCTCTCGGGTTCTTTTTTTTTTTTTTTGCCCTCTTTTTCTTGAATTTTTGGTCATTTCTTTTGATGAAAATGTAGTACAAGAAGCGTCTATTTATGTGATTTCTCGCGCGGATTTTATGATACAGGGGCTTCGTAATGCACCTCTGATATAGTTGCTGCCGAGAAGAAGGACGATTCATTTGCTGGAAGAAAAACGTTTTTTTGGCCTTTTTTGAGAAATTTGGAGCAAGATCTTGAATTCTTTGGAGAAGTCCGTGTTTTTTAGCTTAGAGGTAGATTTGTTGAGTATTTGACTAGATCAAGGCTGGTTTAGATTTTAGACTAATATCTCTCAAGATTTTGATTAGATTTCTCTCAGAAATAATCTTAAAGTACGAATCTTGAAGAAGAAGTCGGTGTTTCTGGTGTTGTTTTCAGCCGGAAAACTCCAATCCAGTCTCCTCTCTGCTTTTGATTTCGGTCTTCAACAGTGGACAGATGGCGTGAAGAGAAGTGCCTTTCTGCTCGGTGCTCGACTGCTCGGTGCCTCCTAGCTTTCTTCTCCCTCCTCTACTTAAATGGTTGTGGATACCTAGTTTTTTTTTTTTGGCCACCTTTGAGAAGTCGGTGGGGAGGAAATGGCATCCTGGGACCAGCTTGGGGAGCTGTCGACGGTGGCCCAGCTGACGGGCCTCGACGCCGTCCGCCTGATCGGGCTCATCGTCCAGGCGGCGACCACCGCGCGGATGCACAAGAAGAACTGCCGCCACTTCGCCCAGCACCTGAAGCTTATCGGCAATCTCTTGGAACAACTTAAGGTTTCAGAGCTGAAGAAGTACCCAGAGACCAGAGAGCCACTGGAGCAGCTGGAGGATTCTCTCCGGAGGTCTTATATTCTGGTGGACAGCTGCCAGAACCGGAGCTTTCTGTACCTCCTGGCCATGGGGTGGAGCCTTGTCTACCAATTCCGGAGGGCTCAGAGTGAGATCGATCGCTACCTCCGGCTTGTGCCCCTCATCACCCTTGTAGATAACACTCGAGTGAGGGTAAGAATTTTAGTTCTCAATTCTTTAATTACTGATTTTTATTTCGCTGTTGGTTGGTATGCAATTTTGTTTTTGCGGGATAATTCCACTTCTACAATGACTGTATTTGAGAGGGACGTAGTTTGGAGTGTTTGATAATTCACCGTCTATATCATTGTTATGCCAGATTAGAAACCTAGAATTAGGGGTTTGGTGATTAGAATCTTTGATGGGGAGGAGAGCGGTTCCGCATATGACCTCAGCTTTGACCCTGTTAAATTGATTTATATTTGATGTCTTTCATCAGCAATACTGATGTCTAGAGGGGGCATCTTAATCTTATCATTTTTTCCTTCTTACTTTTAGTTGTTTGGGTGGGTAAACATTTGTAAAGAAAAATATGAGTCATTTCTGATTTGAGCATCCACCGACAGCTTTGGTTCAGTGGTAGTCAAGTTGTTAGTTAGCATCATGGGTCCAGGGGTACCTGATTTACCCTCACCTTTTATTTTATAGTGGGCCTTCTTGGCTGTATGACATGTCAGGGCAGCTAATGATTTCTATGGTGATGTTTTTTTACGAAGATGATGACTTGTCATATAGAATCTATCTCAGTGATCGTTTTTTTTTTTAAATTTCTTTTTATGTAAATAACACTGAGACTAGGTCAGACCCTTCTACCTGAGATTCATAAATCATAATTGAGTATCTGTACTATATCTTTAGTTAGAATGAAACTGTGACAACCACGAATATCCTAGCAAAATGTTGTTAATTGAGAGACTATTTAAATACTCAAGGACTTGAGAGCATTATTTTCTTCTAGTTTAGCATGTTGGTTGAGTATGATATTCGACTTTGTCTAGTTTACCCTTGAAGGGATATTTAGCACGGTTCCTTGCTAGGAGATGATGTATATGGCTACCATCGTTGGAATCTAGTTTCTTGTGGAAGCTTTGTATGGTAACGGGTTGGGTCCACTTGTATGCTATGGTCTGTAATGCCCAATAAAGGTGTGGGGCGAGCGCATTATGAAATGGTTGAATACTTAAATTCATTTGCTAAAATCTAATATCATGTTTCTGATAGATTTTGCTAAAATTTAATCTTATGATTCTAATTAATAACCCAGTTTATGATGTTTAGGTATTGTTGGTTATGGCCAAAGTATAACAGCCTATACCATTCTTTGATTTTGTTTTCCACTTTTGCAACAACTTGTTTAAAGATGGTTTTTTCAGTTTAAATAATTCAGTTGGTCGCTTTTTAGTAGTCATCACCATGCAAGTATCTATGAGACTGCAAAAAAAAGAGCATTTTGTCTGTTTGAGAGAAAGTCCTTGTCTGCTTAGATGAGCTGTAGTTATGTCACTTTCTGAATTTTCTGTTTTCTATATTTCTATTACTTTTTTATTTCTTTTTAATTTTATTTCAGGAAAGGCTGGAGAATATTGAGAGGGATCAGCGTGAATATACTTTGGATGAAGAATATGAAAAGGTCCAGGATGCTATATTAGATCGTGATCCCTCAAGAAATCACACAGTAGTTCTGAAAAAGTCTCTTTCTTGTTCTTATCCACACCTGCCTTTTGATGAAGCTCTTCAAAAAGAAAATGAAAAGCTTCAATTAGAACTTCAAAGGTCACAAGCCAGAATGGATCTTGGTCAGTGTGAAGTGATCCAACATTTGATTGGAGTAACACAAACAGTGGCTGGTACTCTGCAAGAGAAGAGCACACAACTCAAAACTCACAAGAAAGTGGAGCCAGATTATTCAGATGCCAATACTGACAAGGAGCATGCCTTCGGTGGATATCATAAGGAATACATTGATACTAAAACGACATCGAGGTTGGCTTCTAGCCCTTTTTTCTTTTTTTGTCCCCTTCTGTATCTGAAGATAACTTCTGATGCAACATGTTAAAACAATCTTGGCCACATTTATATAATTATGATGCTCTCTGTTTAATTTCCTTTTTCTGAGGCATACTGGTTATTTCCTGTTTCTTGTTGTTTATTTGTGCGTGTCAGTCATATGTTTTCCTGTTTCAATGATCTTATGATAATCCCATTGTGAAGACCCACTCTTTTATGGCTGGTGTCACTGAGTTGGGATGATGAAGGATGTTAAACTACTTGTATCACTTTAGGTTAGTCAAGTTTTTTGTTGTTGGTAGTTGGGATCAGTTGTTGCTTGTGTCTCCATTTTTGTTGTTTTATGCTCCAGCATCAAGCAAGTTCTTTACTGACATTATGATTTTGCAATGTACATTAAATTTGGTTGAAAACTTGTTGCATAAACCAACCAAATTCACAATCATGATTTTATGATACATGACATAAATAAACACATCATGATATTGGCTTCTTCTAAGCACTTATGATGCATTATGCTCCTTCATGCCGTTGTCAGTATTACCCATCATTGTTGCTCTTAAGCCCACAGCATGCCCCGTCATGCTGAAAGTTTGATAAATCTACCAAAAACAATGTTATCTCACATAATAACTAGTTGTCAACTAGCATAAATAGAGGTTGGGATGGTATGAGGTACAAGTTCTCAAATAATTGTAGGGTCTGCAGAACTGCTGACTAGAGTGAAGACTTAATTTCTATACACCTTAATTAAAAAGAAAGACTAAAAAATCCTACGAATCTTCTCGGTTTACTTCAAGAAGCTTTCTTTTTATAGAATTATAATACCTTAGATCTGGAGATATTTAATGCTTAAGTTATTCTTAGCCCTTGAAGAGGACATTTCCGTTGAGTTCTTGCGATGACTCTTTGCAACAATTGTTGTGTCCATAAATCATAGCCATCATTTTTCATCCCAACTGTCTCTTGTGCCGACCATCATATGCCTTGTCCCTATTTCCATTGCTTCAAAACCTTCACCAAATCACCCTTGATCTTACTATGTGAAGCCACAACCTGGTCGACGACATCTCAAAACCATAGTAGAAACATGGGGTATTCATGACTTTCATAATCCATTCTTTGGTTGGTCCTTGATCTATTGGATCACCAGTATATCTTGAGTGAAAAATAAATAAATAGAACATAGAAGATACATCAACAACAGCATCTTAATTGAATTGAACCATAACCTTCATCAGTGTGCAATGTCTGCTCTGCATATTTGGATTCCTTGATTAATTGTTGCAACATGTTAATCAAATGTTGCAACATGCACACACATGTTAGACTTCAAAGTTGATGGCAATAGAAGCTAGAGTTGTTTTACTTGTTTAGACCACTAATTATTTTTCCATTGTCAACATCATGTGCACCTTACATACATGTGTGCAGACATACAAACAGATGCATATATTAGGAGGGTGCCTATAGTTATAGTGATCCTTATTAAATTCATAAAGGTAGAATTGACCTTCGTTTGGTAGGGAGAAGTAGATGTTTTATTTATGACCTATAGTTGAAATGCCATAATAAGATTTTTTTTTTTTTGGAGTCTTTGATAAAGCAAAACACAAGTTGGAAATGCTTGGTGATGGATAACATGATTATGTAAAATGAAATACAACATAAAATGTAACCCCCAACCATCTTTATGTCTCTAGTGAATGAGCATGTACAGGCAATTGTTTTCAATAAAGAAGTAATACTGATGTTTTTTAAGTCATAACAACTATGATATGGTCTCCCAATTTCCCTTTAACGCATTCTTGGAAGTTGGAATACGATCATAAGATTAAGAATTGAAAGGATTTATGTAAGTTGGACTTGGAAAAGCCTTTCTGACATGATGATGATCAAAAGCTGAAGAAGATGATGGCAAAACATAAGAAACAAAATCTTTAGGTGGTAGTCATGTGTATATAAAAGCTGGCTTTGGATGATGGTAGCATTCAACTAGTCTGTTTCTGTTAATGTTAGACATTTGACTGCACAAATTCTTAATTCTCCCTGAATGCCTTAACATTATAATCCACTCAGAAATAGCATTCTAAAAATATGAAGTTGTTGTGCCAGATTTAAACTTCTAAAATTCTCATAAACTATATTTGATATTCATGCAGAACTGCTTCACCGGTTTCACCGAATCATGATTACATTTCTGGTAAAGGATCACAGGGGCTAGAAGAATGGCATTCAGATATACTTGGATGTTGTTCAGAGCCTTATTTATGTAAGTGGTTGTATCTGACCTGAAGTTCACTTTTGTCATGGTGTGTTTCTTATAGATCTAAATTATATACATTGTCCGTTACTTTCAATACTGAAGACACACAAGCAATCCCCTTTCTTATATGCCTTAAAATGCCTTCTAGTGGATTCAGTTTCTTATGTTCCATACACATGTACACTGATGATTTACAGCTGCTATATAGATTATTTAGTGATAGACTGATGTATTTTATTATTGAGTATTCATCTATGTTTTCAGTTGATGATTGTTAATTTTTCTTAGATTGAAAATAATGCATGTCAATTTATTTCAGGCATAAGAGCATGTCTGTGCATGAAAATGAGACCTGTTGAGGATCTGATCATAAGAGGAGTATAAATTTGTTATTCTTGAAGTATGTTCCAGTTTGATTCTTTGTCTTATAATTTGTGCAACATATCTGACTTCTCCGATCAAAACCATTCTTCTCATTTCTTTGTCTATGCTGCTTTCAAATTAAGGGAAATCTTTGAGTGCTTTTCCTTGGTTCTATTAGAAGGCAAGTTTTCCTTATCATCAGCTAAAACTTTTAATTGTTCCACCACTTGCCTCTTGTGCCTAAGTGCACTGTTTAAAAGTGAGATAACACCAGATTAAGTGCCATTTTTCATTGCTTTCTATTTCCTTAAGTTATTTAATCAATATGTTAGTTTTTACTTTGCGGCAGACATCTCTTTCCTTGTTGCGCTGGCCATAATTTCAGCACTAATGACACTGGGTTGATATCAGGTTGAAAGTTGATGATATAAAATGCACAGGTTTTGTCAGATCATAGTTTGTTCGATGAAGCCAACCCATATCAACAGCATCAGCTTTAGGTTAAGATAATTGGATGTTAAACATTGCTGATATATCATAACTGATCTACCATCCAACCCAGCTGGTTCTTTCATGCATTCCATGTAAAGCAACAATAAAGACCAGCTGTTTGCTTTGAGCACAATGATGATTCAGACAGATTCATAGTTTTAGGCTTAGAATTACTGAATTAGATGAAATTTCAGGAGCACTATTACTTGGAGCAAATGATCTTAGTTGACTGGACAAATATTTTGATTTTGCCAAAAAAATTTCTTAAATCAAAAAAATGCCCGGAAGTGTTTCCCTTTTTTTCTCTGTATTTTTGGTTTTTCTTTTTCCTTTTTTAGCTTAGTCTGTGATGGGCTTTTAATCTAATGCAGTTTTCAATAGAAATTTAAAATTCTGCCCTTCCCAGGTTGCATAGCTCATGATGATGCAACTGGACAATAGTACTTGAAAAAAATCATTTATTTGGGGTGCAAGTATGGGCCCACTATATCATGGCGGAGGTTAATCCACCCTCTCTTACATTTTTTGTCTGCTATGTGATGTCTACTGTCAAAGTCATCATGAGATCAAATCCAAGCATTGATGCTTTTTTTTCTGCTATGTGATTGTGCAAGTTTTTGGAAGAAAACCAAGTTTTAGAGCCCCATGCCATGATATTTTCATGGAGGGATGAAGCTTCTGGAGCAAGTTTGGAATATAGATGCAACCATGACCCACCACTGAGGGCAGTGACCATAAATTTTATCATTAAACTCAAATTTTTTCATGACTCTTTAGTCCATGAGCATTAGGAATTTGCGTCATGAGTATTTGTCGTTTATATAAGGAAAAGGCTGAACCTGCAAGCATGAGGGTGAATTCACCTACATGTGATGTGAAACAAGCCTTTCCTACTTAGCAAGCAGGCTTTGTGAGTTGAATGCAAGGCCTAGAGTAAGGGCACAGTGCAATGACTGGTTCATATCATTTGTGCTTAAAATTTGTATTATCTAGTCTACAGGACAATGGCTAAGCAATTGTTAGATTCTATAATCTAACAACGGCTGTGTCTTTGCCAATTTTATAGAAAGTGTGCCAAGAAATTTACAAATCCCCAGCTTTATAAGCTATAAAATTCTATATATCAAATGAGATTCTTGTTCTCTTTATTTCACAATTATATGTTTGAGCGATGAGCTTGGAATTTATGGTAACTAGTGAATTACTCATATCATCATGAGAGATCTCTTTAACTTTAGCTGGAGTTTTTTTTTTTTTTTTCTTTACTTTGTTATGCCTTTTTTTTTTTTTTTTAAAGTTTTTGCATGCAGTATTTATATGTCATTGTTTGAGCGATGAGCTTAGAATTTATTTCACAATTGCTCATGTCTTGCAGGTCTGAAAACTCTCTTCTATCCTTGTGGAACGCTTGCTAAGATAGCTACAGTGGCCAAAAATAGACATATCTGTACGTGTTTTTGTTCCCCGATAATTAAAATGAACAATTTTTGCATATTTTATATTCCTTTTACTCTTTTCTAGAAGCCATGAATTATGGTTGCTTATTGATTATTAAATGAATGGTAATCATAAGATTATTACACATTGTCCTTTGCACGTGATGCCACTAATTATATAGAACATCAGCTTAATCACCTCACAAGAACCTTTAATGAAGTATTCCAATGGTATAACATCTGAAACATTATAATCAGCTGCATAACAGTGGCTTATGCTTGTGGTATGTTATGCAAATAACAGGATATATCTGTCAGCTACCAAGATACCTTTACCAGCCTGGATTCATTTTCCTCAAATATCTTCTTCAGGGATGGAAGTGGGCCGTTTGCTTGTTAATTAATTTTCATACATTTTGCATGTGAGATAGCTTGATGAACCAAGAATTGCACATATGAATTGCATCAAAAGCTTCATCTCTGCCAGTTTGTGCGAGTCTGTGTTTATTTTCAAAATTAGTTGAATGCTGATGTTTTTTCTTCTGTGACACTTTAATTCAAGAGACCCACTATACTTGACATGGTTGTCATTTTTTTTTCTACATAAGTTGGTACCCTTTTTTCGGTTTCATGCACATTTTGATAGTCCTAAAAAGCAAATAGTTCATGATATTTGGATAAAAGTAAGTGACTGGGTTTCTTGTAAACAGCTTCAGCAGAAGCATGTAATGACTTGATGGCATATACACTAATTTTATCATGTTGCTGTTACACCTGCTGCATCAGGAGGAAACTTCGTAACATGTTTAACATTGAGGTAACTATGCTCTTGCCCTTGTCCAGCAGATTCATGACAGAGTTGATGCTAGGAGTTCCAATCTGTAGTTGCATTTCCCATGCTTTGTCACTTTCTGTTTTATGCTGTATTAGCTGTGGAAGTTGAATTCTGTTGAGCAAGAGGAAGCAAGGTTCTAAGTGCTGGTTCATTGTGGTAAATACCAGTGTAACAAATGTGCTGGGCCAATGCCTGCACTGACATAGGGTTGGCATGGCACCCATCAAATCATTTTTTTAATTCTTAATTTTATTGAAGGTTTTTGAAGTTATCAAGTTTATTTGTCTATTTGCTTGTTTGTTTATTTGTTCATTTGTTTGTGTATTTCGGTGGGGCTCGGCATTTGCATTGGCACAGCACAGCACAGCATGCGCCCTGTCGACTAGTGACCAGCTATTCTATTGGCACTGAAATTGAATCCTTGAGGAGAACACATCAATGTGTTTTAGTGTAGTGGCATTGAATGAGCTGGAAACATGCCTGTACAATATTTGTCAATAAGATGACGTAGCAGGTGGTGCTTCTCTAACTCCAAGATGTTAAACCAAATGTTTCCTTTTCTTATATACATGGCTTGTCAGATTTTGTTAAAGCTGCCAGTTATGCCGATAAGTTAAGAGCCATTTTCGGAGTTCTCATTATTTTATGACTGTGAGGTGACTGCATTCACATGGAACGTTTTGCTTAGAAAACAAAAAATGTAGTCACTTTCTTGTCAAAGTTGTGAGATTATGCTGAAAGAATTCTGGGGAAATATTATCCGATATTTTCTTAGTCACCAAAAGGAAACATATGGAAGTTGCTTCTGTAAGCAGATCTTACTATGGTCTATACTATCAGTATGCGTCATTCTAGAAATATGCTGATTTTGAAATGATAGGCAAGAAAAAGATTTCAAGGAGTTGCACATCCATGACAACCGAATATCTCTCGAGATCATTTTTTATCTCAGCATGTCAACCAATAGACTCTATACATTATCTTGCATCTCTTCTCGTTGACTCTTATTACAGTTGAGCTTTTGAGCTAATACCATTGTATGTATCCTACTTTTTGATGATGCTTTATTTTTAGACTTCAATATAGTGATGCCTATTGTAAGGATGATATGCAAGTGCACAAAAAAGCCAAAAATCTGGCATAGTCTTAAACATTCTTAGTTTTGTTAATTGTAAATCAGCTATAAATAGTCTAGTGAAAAAGTTTTTCTGATAATTTATTTTCATATATTTTTATTTGATTTTCAGATTCACTGTATTTCTACATGTTATTCCACTTGGTGGACATAGCTAGTTTGTGTTTCTATTGAATAGTGTTGGCAAAGATACATGATACTTCAAATCTTGTTTTTATTGAGCCAGATGATTATTGAAGGACTTGTCTAGTAGTAGAAGCATGGGGTTTCTCTGAGTGTCGGGAGGTTATTTTGCTCGGGAACCAATTTTTCATGTGAAGCTGTTTTAGTATTATAGATCTATCTGAAATTTCTATCATGTTTTCATTTTGCTCATAACCTCCTCCTTTTGTTTTCCCCTTGGAAGGGAGGGTTTTGTGATGATTTCTTGTCGCACCTGATGTGTTGTTGCTGTGCTCTGGTTCAAGAATGGCGAGAAGTGGAGATTCGTGGGGTTTGCGGTATGCTTTGTCAACACATCTTTGCCTAAGTGATTGCTATTATTGGATTTAACCTATACTAAGCATAAGCATATGCATACGCATTATCTCATCAATTAGGATCAGCCATGAAAACTCATGTATCACCATTATTGCTAAGTATTCAAAAATAAAATGATCACACTCCATTCATCCAAGTATTCTTGAGGTGGAAAACAGATCAAATATGCTTGGAATTTAATCACCAATCTTTACTTCCCTTTCATGCCTCTCTTACGTGTGAGTAATATGGCACAAATTTGCGCCCTCAATGAAACTGAAAGGCATTAAAACATTTCATTCTGGATCTGTCCTTTCTATTTTGAAAGCATAATGATTGGTGCCTCTTTTTGCTTGGCGTGATTACAAAAGCCCTTCTCTGTTGTCTCAAGCATAACAATGGTCTTTTGATCCAGCCATTCAATCTCCCATTGATCACTCGCACATCGCACATTTCTATTACTGGTCAAAATCAATAAAATTATCAGGCTTGTGGCATGTTAGATGGTGCTAGATATGCAAACATCTAGTTGTTTTATACCCGCCGTTCCAAGAAAAGAAATTTGATTTCCTACTCTAATGTTCTTGCAGGCCCTGAGAAGACAAAAACAAGCCCACCACCTTCTCAATACATGGAGACTTAAGTGGTAACTTGGAACTGGTGCAGTTTGATTGGTGTCATGAAAGTATTTAGCTGATCTGAGATAACAGCAAGTTATCATTTCCCTGAAGCCCAAACTGGGGCCCTTTGGTTAGCTGTTGCCCTGTATATTGTCTTGTTCTCCTGGTTGTACCATATAAACTCGTGCTAGAGTAGAATAGGATTTTAGGAATCTATACAAATCTCAGAATGCATCGGGCCCTTCAAGCAAATTGTTCTTTTAGGCTGTTTATAGTACTGTGCAGTAACCGGAAAACCCGAGCATTTGACAGGAACTGAGTTTTATTAAGTAATGTAGATGGATTGATTTTCCAGATCAGGTGCCAAACCTTGGAGGACACCATGTTGATGTTTTAGATGTGTTTTGCAAAATTATAGAGGTTTGTTATTTAACTTGGATTGCTTTTGTGTGCCTTGCTATGGCAGTATGACTTTATAAGGAAGAAGAGAAAATGATAAATGTGAAAAGATAAAAAGGAAAATGGCATTTATCATCGAGGTTGATTTTTATCTATCTGGGCAGTGATGGATTCTTTCTTAATTGTTTCAATTCCAGACTCATGGATTGAGATTTGATTATTAAGTAGATTCTTGCACTTTTCTGTCCCTGTAGCTCATATTTATTCTTTCTTCGAACGGATGTTGTGAACCAGTTGGGCAGCACTATTTTAGATTTGGCAAGAACCCAAAATCCTGATGTATCAGTGGTGTGCAGAGCAGGGACACGGTTTATGGATACTATTGTTCAGGTTTGTTTGTATAGACCAGTAAAATTGAATGAGATGGAAGACCCAACGTTTAGATGACCAAAGGTCGTTGATGATGTAGGTCATGCCAATGAAAACCAGGCAAAGTCTTGGCCTTACCAAAAGTTGAACCAAGCCAAAGTCTGCAGAGTTGATGGATGGACCAGAAAAGCCTGTTGAACTCTGTCCAGAAGGAACTGGCCCGCCTTCTTGTTGCCAGCGCTGAAAGTATACTTTTGCTCTTCAAACTTTCACTCAAAATTCATTTTGATTCTCAAGTTTTCAATTGTTACAGTTTAACTCCAACTCTTCACCTTTTGAGATTGTGGACTAAAAGTATATTTTAACCAAAAACATTTCACTGTAAGTGTTCATTTGTGGTGATTTGAACGGGGTAGACCAGAATCATGATCTCAAATCTTTTAGTTGAATAGATAGCAACCTTTTTTTCTTTTCATGTAAATGACGAGAAGAAACGCGTGCCCATTTCATTTTGTTGGCAGAGTGAGAGAGGGGAGATCGGAACCAACGAAAACCAACAAGCATCAAGCAAGCATCCCCAAAGGCCAAAACAAACTGGAGATGGATGATTTTTTTTTTTTTTTTTTTAAATTTTAAAAAATCAATAGCTATCTAAATTTTCATCTTGAAATCTGAATTTTAAAATATTTTATAAAAAAATATAAATTACTATTCTGATATTAAACTGCATTCATGTGACTTAAAATATTACATTTAATTATTATGCATTTTGTTTAGAGGCACAGCGTTAACTTACATAACCTTTACTATAGGTCTAAATTGGAAAGTTGAGAACTCTTATCAAAACAAAATAACCATTTCTACTTATTAAATTAGGGACTAAGCTACTTTCATCATAAATAAATCTTTCTTCTTTTTTTTTTTCAAGTATATTGTGATGATTTGAAAGATCGAGGAACAGTGAAAAATATTGAAGGGAATTGTTATTAATTTTACTGGTTTCAACCATTAAAATTCCTTATAAACAAATACGTGCAAGAAATATCATACGGGTAAGTTATACATACGAAAAGTACGTACTTTATTTTTTTTTTGTACAATAATAAATGAATCACATGATAATTAAGTATAATATTTCAAATCGATTCAATCTAATAGTATTTGTATTATAAGATAATAATCTATATTTTATTCTAATTTATAAGAGTTACATTTTGTTGGAAATTTTAGCAATGTCTTTGCTACAAATTGGTTTACCTTGCATTAAAATGTTGATGCACATCATGAAACGGAATCAAAGCCTTTTGCCGGCTGTCTCTTCCAGGCTATACAATAATTACCATATGACTTGTGTGATGCAAATAACATTGGAATCCTGGAGCTGAGAAATTTTGAAAGAACAGTGGTACGGTTGGTGTGATATGCAAGAAGTTTTATGGTGGTAGTCAGACCTACTCAACCAATCACTGATTGCTACGTTTGCCCTGATGAATTGCAACGAGATTTGCCGATGACCTATACTATCCCTCTTCGTTCCAAAACTGTGAAAAATTTTGTGCAGCACTCCAAATTTTTTAATTTTAATATTTGAATAACTGACGCTATTATTGATACAATCATGATCCATTCAAAAATTTAATTTTAATAAGGCTAAAATATACTTTTGATCCCCAAACTTTCACTTAAAATTTACTTTAGTTCTTAAATTTTTAATTATTATAATTTAGCCTTTCATATTTTAAAAATATTGCATTTTTGACATCCATTGTATGAAGCCAGTTAATACTGCTGGAATAATTAGGATTGTGAAAGGAATGGATTGGATCAGGCCGCTTATTCCTTATTCGACTCGATTTTATATTTGAATCTTGATTTGGGACCCGGACCCAATCCAATTGTTAATAAGATTGGATTGAATTTATGGAAGAAATTTTAAATCTAACGAGCTATTCAAATTTATTTGGATCCAACCTAAAATATTACATTTAACTCAAACATTTAATTATTATTTTATTATAAAAATCTAATAATTGATAATCAAATATAGATCAATAAAAAATTTAAATGAGATTAAAAAAATTAATTTAAACTTAAATTTTTATTCAAGTAAATGATTAACCTTCGTTTACAAATTATGATATTTAAAATATTTATTGATATACTTAAAAATATTATAAATAATAATCTATCAAAATAAATAATGAAATATAAATATCTATAATTCTTTAATAGATGAAAGGAGATCTAATTGTTAACGTGAAAAAAAGAATTAGTTTAAATTATACTTCATCTAATAAATTTATAAAGATTATTAGAGTAAAGAAAAATAAGATTTTACATAATTAAAGTTTATGAATCGAGATAAATTAGGTTCGGATCAAGTCAGATCAAATCAAAAAATACAAAATTTGGACTCAAGCTAGAATTTAAATGTGATCCAATTTTTAGATCCAATCCAATCCAATTCACAGCTCTCTAAATACAGATTAGGTTGGATCTAACCAAAGTCAAAATCGAGTCAAATTATGGATCAACTCAATCTACTTGTAGCCTTAAATAGTTAATGTGTCATTTTGATACGAATATATTTATTGATTAATATAATAATATATTAATTATTTTATTAATTTTAACTAATTTTATATAATGTGCTTTCAATCATTGTGTTCAAAATGAAATATGAGCGTATGTTTGGAGGGATCGAGAGTATATTTTTATCTTTTAATAATTTTGATGATAACCATGATGGATGATTAGATCTCACTCCATTATTATTAGGCGGTGCGCTGGCCCTTTCTTCCTCACCGTCGTGTCCATCTTGGCTGGACCATTGAGAGATCCGAATTAGGTCTCACATTGGTCACGCCTTTGGACTTAAAATATAGACTAGTTTTCCAATCTCGTCCAGGTTTATGATTCTAATTAACTTTAAGAGAGATTAAATACACCCACATCGGTGACACCCGACATGGTACGTGTCGCGTCTCCCGTCGCATCACTCGACACCCGCAAAATAACGCTCTTTGGTCCGTTATATAAGGCTTCGCCTCTCTCGCGTTGCCGACCTCACCCTAGAGTCTCGCCCTCCTCCGATCCCTTCGCTCCATAGATCGATCCCTGGCAGCCATGGCGGAGAAGAAGATCACCCTGAAGAGCTCCGACGGTGAGGTCTTCGAGGTGGAGGAGACGGTGGCGATGGAGTCCCAGACGATCAAGCACATGATCGAGGACGACTGCGCCGGGAACGGCATCCCCCTCCCCAACGTCACCAGTAGGATCCTCTCCAAGGTGATAGAGTACTGCAAGAGGCACGTCGACGCCGCCGCCGCTGCCTCCAAGTTCAACGCCGATGACTCCTCCAAGCTCGCCGATGACGATCTCAAGGCCTGGGATGCGGAGTTCGTCAAGGTCGATCAGGCCACCCTCTTCGACCTCATCCTGGTCGGATCCCTTGCCCCTGGATCTGTTTCTCCATCTTTTTTTTTTTTTTTTTTGGATTGTAGATCTTGTTAGGGTTTTGTGATTTGTTCTTTTGCTTGATGAACTGCGTCCAGGATTTTGAAATGGTATCGATCTCTGTTTTCTGACTATTGTTTGATTTGGGGTGGATGTGATTTTTTGGTGGTGGTCTCGATTAGGGGTGCTTTGACTTGCTGAAGTAGGGTTAGGGTTGCAAAATAGATTCTTCTTCGTTTTCTTTTTATTCTTTGATTTGTTGGTGGGTGTGATAGTTTAGCAGTAGCGTTATGAATTAGAGTTTCTTTTGAGATTGGTTCTGTCTTTCTATCTTGTCTTTCATGTTCTAATTTCTTAGTTTTAATTTCCTTATTTTGATATTTTGTTAACATTCGTGGATGGTGGATGATCCATTTATTATGGATGAGGATTATCATGGCAAATTTTTCTTCTAGGTTTGGGAGAAGGAGTCGGGGCAATAACTTACTTCTAACTTGCTTGATGCGTATATGATGCTGATATATGTGCTTGTTTGTCTGGTAGGTTGTCATGGTTTTCTACTAACAATTATTCGGCAATTTTTTGGATGTTTTTAGCAATTGGTTGAAGTTACAAGTGAAGAGGAAATAAATAAGGAAACTTAGTTTTGAAATAGTAAATGATAATCTCATTAATGAATAAAAGAATACCTAGTTTTGAAATTGTATTCTATTTTGCTAACAGGAAGTTTCATTATGATTAGAGTTTGTGAATTAAGTTACTGTAGCCCTATATGAAAAAGAGGGGCATGAAGAAATTACATGCCAGCAATTTCTCCTCCCCCTCTCTGTCACTCTTCCCTCACTCTCACTTCCCTTGCTCCCTCACTCCCTGTTTCTCCCCCTCTCCCCTTATCTTGATAATAGTCTTGTACATCTTATATATGTCTTCTTTAGCGTTAAGAGCAACTACATGATAACTTCTATGTATTTCAATGTCATGCATTGCTTATTGTGGTTGGTTGGGGATCATAGGACCCATTATGCTCTTGTGCTGGGCCAATCTTATATTGTGTAGAGGTAGATGAAGTGATGAAGATGAACTGGGGGCTGATGAAAATCATCTTGTGCTCTTTTGAAAACCATCTACTGTTTTTTTTTTTTAAAAAAAAAAAATTATTCTTTATTAGTTTCAAGTTATCAGATTTACAATGCATCGGCTTATTTTATTAATACCATTTCTTTGATTTTCATGGTGCTTTTATAGGGACTCTTGCTTATGCAACTAATGCTGACTCTGAGCAATTTCCTGGACGGCTTTGTGTATGTTAAATCCTGAATTTTGACTATGAGTTGCTACTTGAAACATGCATGGTTTTTGGCAACAAATTTTCAATTAAAATTTGCATAATTCTTCCATTGAATTCTACCTAGGTCTACATTTTACATTTTCAAGGTATTAAAATTTTCTTGGTTATTTTTTTTAGCATGTTGGTCATTGTACTTGCTTTCATGCATGGTTTGATTGAGCCAAGTTTGATCGAGCTTGCTCTGATCAAGCTCAGCTTGAACCTAATTTGGAGTCTGAAATTAAGGATCAAGCTTGTTTATTTTCCTATATACTTAAGCTTGGTTGAGCCTAATTTCAAACAAAAGCCACACATTAGTCTATTTAATTTAAAACAGCTTGATGGTCTTGTAGTGTCAAGTCAGAGTTTAGTGAAGCTTATGCCTTATGCCAAGCTTGATTCAACATATAAAGTAAAGGTTTTGTCTAAACAAATATTACAGGTTATTTGTTAAATCATGAAAGCCTATATCCATGCAAATCATTGCGTCATGACCTGTAACAACAGGACAGAGCCTCTACGTTGTTTGGATAATCATATGTTACCTTGACACTTCTGCCATGTTGGATAGGTGCTCATGGCTGGGTTACATGTCAGGGACTTGGGTAGGTATCATATTTTTTGGTTGAATGTTTTAGGATCGAGGGTGAGTAGATGTTTGGACAACATACCAAACCCTTACCATGTTTATTATGTCCTTGTCCTGATTTTGGAGTTTGATTGGAGAACGTGTATATTGAAATATTTAATAAATACTATCTGTTAATGTTTTCTTCTTTATAATATTTCAGAATTATACAATGGAGCTAGAATAATTTTCCCCCAACACACATAGATGTCTGCTATTCGATTAGTTTCAATACATATGTCTGTCAATGCTTTCTTCTTTGTAATATATTGATATTATTATTTTATTCAAGTTAGCCTAATACACAGATGCCTGGCCCTGAATTCCATACCTATGATTAAGCCAAGCACGTTTGTTCTCATTTGATCTTACTCTAGCCTAGAATTTAACTGAACAAGAGCAATTCATGAATGGATTTAATCGATTGCCTGCTTTAGTTTTGCAATATCAATTGTTGTTTGATGGTTAAAAAATATTTAAATATTTTTATTTTATATATCCATAGAAAATAGCCTACCGTTATCACCAGCATAGCACAATTTGCCAAACTGCGGACTGGTTGCCAGTGTTACGATGACTAGGTGTATATGCATTGGTATGATCTCACCATCTTATTTGCATGTTTTAACACATTTTCCTTTGTACAAGAAAAATTGCCAGATGCCTGCCTAGAAGTTCATCAACGGTCATGTATTAATGCAAAGTTCTTATGGGCCTGGTTCTGAAGATCATGTGAATTCTGTGGTAACCAAACTATAATTGGATGCCATCATAGTTATTGGAACCAGACTGAACATCGGCCCAGTTGAGGGACCAAGTTAATGGTTCAATAGTTCAACCAGTAGGTCAATGATCGAACCGCATAAATAATTAAAATTAAAAACATAATCCATAAATAATTTCTCTATAAACTAATTTGGTAACTTTAAAATTTAGATGCTTAAAATTAAGTTATTTAAACTACAATTGAATATTATATCAATATTGATACGTGATATTAACCTCAAATTTCTTTTAAAAAAAATTATACTAGCGTACAAGTATGATAAAAGTATAACAAAGATATATTCATAAAGTTCATATCCACAAAGTTTTGATAACTATGGATGCTGTTTTCAAACATGTCATCTTCAAGGAGTGATACTTTCCCTAACTAGAGCAGTAAAGTTTTAGTCACATGCTTAATTTAAGGTATTCTGATACTTAAATCCACGGCTGGTGGATTTATTTATTTATTTATTTTTCCAGTGATGTTTCTGCTGCTGCTTCTTCTGATATATGGATTGAAATATATTTTCTCAAGTTTCAAGTGATGAGTTTCTAATTTGTTCATTTTTTGTGCGAGTGCAAATGCATTTTTAAGACAGGAAGCTAAAACCAGCAATCAGAGTTAACATTGTCAAAATTCACCAAAATTTTTAATTTCAACCGAAAGATCTTTTCCATGAAGTGGCATTTGACCACCTCAGTACCTGATATGCAAATGAAAATTTGAAGGGTATGAAGTGAAAACATAGAACCCACCAGAGAGAGTCAACACACTCACACATGAAAATTATTCACGATGTTTAATATAAACACTAGTGACCATACATTAATATTTTTATGAATCTAATCTTGCATTTCCTTGGTAATTATATTGTGCCTTGTTTCATTCTGATTATGAAATTGGCAGCACAATGATATATTGATATATCAGACCCCATGGTACCCTGATGGGATGGATTAGTTCCATGTCTGACAAAGTCTTGCGAGATCTTTGATACATGACCATTTTCATGTCCAAAGTAACACCAATAAGTATTGTGTTCAAGTTTGTATCCAAGTTCTTTACCTAATTTCTTGCACAAATAACAGATTGATTACAGATTTTCTTGAGCATTCTATCAGATATCCATGTTTCTTGTTTGATAAATTCACACTATTTCTAAGAAAAGGAAATGTTCTCTTGGCCATAGATCTCTTGGCAGGATTTAATATTATTGGATTAGTTTTACTTAGATGTGGGGCTCATGTTTATTTGGAATTAAATATTCCTTCGATCTTAGATCTCATGCCAGGATCTATTTACTAGTCATGTATAATTTTTGGATGCTCTTTTTTTTTTCCCTGTTTTCCAGGCAGCAAATTACTTGAACATAACAGGATTACTGGATTTGACTTGCCAAACTGTTGCTGACATGATAAAGGGGAAGACCCCAGAAGAAATCCGCAAGACCTTCAATATTAAGAATGACTTCACACCTGACGAAGAGGAAGAGGTGCGGAGGGAGAACCAGTGGGCATTCGAGTGATGTAGGACATCTCATCATTTATCTTGGGACTCGTACAAGCATCTCTAATCAGAGTTGGATGGGTAGTAGGTGGATTTTGGGTCAAGCTTTTCGTCTTAGTAAACCTACATGGTATGGTGGGGTTCTGATGTGGACGGGTTGTAATTAAGCTGGAAATTGTGGTAAACTTTGTCAAAAGATATTTATCAGAACCTGCTACCTTCTTTTATGCTTAAAAATTTGATGGCTTCCGCTAGCTGCTGCACTGAGGTGATCTGCGTGAGAGTTAATTATCGTCGCACGAAGTGCATGCCCTTTTGGTGGGTAACGGTTTCAAAACTTTTAAACTAGTTGTTGGTGTTTTTTTTTTGTTATTCCCCCTTTCTTGCGAACGTACAGGTTTTTGGTCTTTTTGCCCCGAAGAAATAGCATTGTGGCCTTCTTCTAAGCTATCAAAAACATAAAGGTCTCTGCTGGAGTTGGTTATCAATCGTTTGGTTCATAATAATTCATTTTATTAATTTTAAATTATTATATAAATTATTATTTTTGATAATTAGATATGATAATTTGATTGTTAGGATTTGATTTTCTTTTATCTAACATTACTATGAATCATAATAATTCGATTTTCATTAAAAGATGGATATCCAAACTTATCAAAAAAAATTATATTCTTAACTTTTATATAAATATTTAATAATATTTAATATAATTATATATTTAATTTATATTAAATAATATTTAAATATTTAAATATTATATTTATATTTAATATTAAATATATAATATAATATTTAATATATTAAAAATTATTATATTTTTATATAATAATATGTAGGCATTAAAATTTAAATTATTAATATTTATGATCTTTTTGTATTTATATGATACATTCCTAAATATTGATGTATTATTTATTTATTAATATATATTATATAATAAGATATTTAATAATAATAATATAATATATATTATGTTATATATAATATTTAAATATATAATATTTTTAAAATTAGTTTGTAAAGAATTTTATTTTATTTTTTAAATATTTCATATTCTAGTAAAAAAAAGAAAGGCTTAGTTAAAAGATAAAAAAAGGATTTATAAAAGAAAAATTCAAAAACATGCTGAATCGATTATGAATCAAATGAAGAATCTGATTATTAAGTGTATGATTATCATAATATTATATAATTATATTATTATGAATTAATTAAAGATTTGTAACTTGGTAAGCTAGGTGGTTCTTGTCATACCTTTGATCTTGGTATGATGTGGTATGTGAGAGGCGCAATTCTTCTCAGTGGTCGTGGAAAACGTTCTTTGATCTTATAATCTCTTTATAACCGGGGTTGGGTTTGAACCGGATGAATGAAAAATATTTAGGCCGCAGTGGCATTTCTATGTCTATAATGTTGAGATCTGAGTGGATGCTTGGCCCGTAATACTTACGTCCTTTACAAGGCATGGCTCTATCACTATCTTTTCTTGTTTTATTTCTAAAGGATCCTTCCAAACAAAATGTGTTTAATCTTGCGCCCTTGCAAATGTAATTTGTTGCATATTCACCCTCAAAATCTCATTTTGTACATGCATCTTTAAAATTACCGTCTTTAGCTATAATTGTCATCTTTAGATGTTGCATGTTGGTGTTAAGAAAATAACTAGTATTGTTGATATTAATAAATAACTATTTTTAAGAGGAAAATAGTTTAATTTTTTAAGGTTAATTTTTTTTTTTTTGGGTGCATTTGTGGAAAATATCTTTCTTAAAAATAAGAATGAATGGATTATTTTTTAGAGGTATTAATGTAAAGGAGTAATAATGTTATTTTATATTTAACAAGATCGCTTATTAACTCTATCGATCAAATATTTAAGAGAAGAGGTACCATTGCATAATAGGACACTTTGAGGGGATTTATACAAATAGTAATGTTTAAATTTTCATGCTCGTGAATCGGTTAATGTAATTAGTGAAGAAAACATATCTGCTTGAAAGGTATATAAAGATGACATCATTCATTAAAATCTTGCAAGAGATCAAAATAATAGAACCTACTCATTTGTTGACTTTTTTATCCAAAAAAAAAAAATGCAATAAATAACATTTGTGAGGCTATATGTGTAAAAATGGTGGAATGTCATCGTGCGTGGATGATTGATGGCTGATAATATGCTAGGGTCTTTTTGGTATCATTTGGAGAATTTGTAAGCTCCATCTTCGCCATGGCTTCCAAGTAATGGACGTCAAAGGCAAGAGAAGGGGGCTGCTGTCATGGAGATCAGAGAACTCTGAAGAAATGAGGAGAAGGAGACAATGGACATAGGATTTTGAGAGACCATGGAAGTCAATTAGCATGATTAAATTAAGATGCCGTTTGATTTATGGTATTGTAATATTTTTAGAAATTTTACTTTCTTCGTAATCTTACACTTAATAATCAGATTCTTTGTATAAATGTATTTGATTTATAATAATAAAATACGGTAATCAATTAAGCATGTTTTTAAATTTTATTATAAATCTTTTTTATCTATATTTTTTTTGTTAAAATATAAAATATTTTGATAAAAATCAAGATTCTTTACAAATTGACTTTAGAAACATCATATATTTAAATATTATAAATATTTAATAAATATAATATATATGATAATATCGTTAAATATTTTATTATATAACATATATTAATATATAATATATATATTTAGAAATATATTATATAAATGCAAGAAGGTCATAAATATTAATAATTTAAATTTTACTATCTATATAATATTATATAGAAATATAATAGTTTAAAATATTAAGTATTATATTAATATTAAATTTAATATTAACATAAAAATATTATATTATATAGATTTAATATTAAATATAAATATAATATTAAATATTTAAAATATTATTAAGTGTATATTAAATATATAATTAAATTAAGTATTATTAAATATTTATATGCAAGTCAAGAGTGTAATTTAAGATTATCAAACTTTGATAAACTCGGATATTCAACTTTCAAATGGAAATCAGATAATTATGAATTTCGGTAATATTAGATAATCAAGAATCAAATATTATGGATCAAATTACCATGTTTAATTATCAAATATAGTAATCTGCATGATAATCTAATATTATTAAGATGGATTACTATGAACCAAATGATCCCTACGTGCAATCATTTGGCCCGCTTTCCACCAGCTTGGGTTACGGGGAGGGCAACACTGGTCATCGATCATCGCCTGCCATCATGCATGATCATAGAAAACAAATCAAATCCCATAAATCGTAACTTGTGGCAGCATAAGAATACATAGCCAAGGTTCTGACAAGTTTTTTAGCTCGGCATCTAGGCTAGAACAATAACAAAGACTTGGCTGAGTCTTGCAACTATAGACATACAATGAGTTTCTCTAATAATAAAACTTGAAGATGAAAGAAACCACCACCTCCTAGATTATGATTTCTCCTTTGTTACCTGAAAAAAAAAAAAAAAAAGAAAAAGAAGAAACCGTTTGTATTCAGCAGTGGAATCACTGAACTCTGCTCAAAATAACACTACAGCGCAGGTAGATCTGTGAGACCTACATGTGCGCTTGTATTGCGTGTTTTTACTACTATTATTTTTAATACAATAGATCACAAATAATTTGTTTTACAGGTAATCTCATGTAGGTAAAATTCTTACAACCATTCACCCTTTCTATCAGGTATCCTTGATCTATCACTACATTCTAGCATGGTTGTTGATGCATGGCCTGCTTTATTTAAATGAGGATTTTATGGTTACTTCATCTTGTATCAAACTGCTATGCTATTTTGAAAGCTTGTTTGTGCTTGCTGAACCGTTTTATGGTTGACCTGTCTTTTTTCTAATCTCAAATCCTGGATTCAGCTTGCAGTTTTTTGTGGGCCATATTTTGCTTTTAGTATTGACATTCCATGCAGTTCTCATTAAAATATGCCACGATTATCTCGGTTATTCAGCCATGTTGATGAATGATCCTTTTTTGCCACCTACAAGGGATCTCCAAGTTTAACATTTGGTAGTTCTTTTGTTGAATGTGCGATATAGGTTAATAATAGCTTAGGACAGATAATCTGAATCTGAGTTTGTCCTGCGGTGGAGGATGAAGAGCATGTCTTGGCCTGGCGGTGGCCAGCGAGTGCTTCTGGGAATCATGTCATGTTGATAGTGATTTTTTCTGGCATCTTCTTGGAAGTCGATGGTAGTTGTCATGTTCCATTGATGCTTATATGAGGCAAGCCTATAGAGGTGCTCTTGACAGAAGAACATTGGATTGGCTCTTATGTTTTTGTGGCCTCTAATATTAGGTTTTTTTGTAATTGTTTTCCTTAGTAGAAGAAGAGTATACTTATATTATGCAATTAGTGTAATGAATGCTGGGTGAGAGGTCATGCATTTATCGATAGAAAGTTTGATACCTTAAATTTAGATTCATATTGGATGAAAAAGATATGTGTTATATGCTTAGAATTTAAGCCCACTTACTACCCATTAACTTTCGCTGAAGTTTTTGGGCCATATAGTTTCGGCATTTGTATCTTATCATTGGCATCTTATCGAAAGTCAGGAGTTTGACATTTTATTTAGACCTTTTATATTCAATCCTAAAAATTTTTGAATTAGGCTTGCGTGAACTTACACAGCGGTTTCTCCCTAAATATGCCATGGTGGCTTGCCATTTGCCATCTAGGCATATCATATATGCAATAAATTAATGAAAAATTTTGTAACAACATAAACTATAATGAAACAAAATTTAATGATATAAGAATGTAGTAAAAACTTTTATAATTTTAAGGATTAAAGCAAAACGAACACTAAAGTTCAAGAATTAAAAATATATTTTATTATAAAATTTTTTAATTACCATTTCTAAGTTAGTTTACTAATTCAATATTATTATTTAACTCATTTTTGATTACATGATTTGAAGAACTATATCACATGTCTACCACATGATTTACTCAGATGCCATTCAATGTGATCCAGTCAATCAACTGGATCATGAGACTTTTTTCAAAAAAAAAAAAAAAAAAAAAAAAAAAAAAAAAAAAAAGATTCCTTGAGAGTTTCATTGAAAATGGATCGCGAATTGAAGCTTGCACATCTATATCTATAACTACATCTTATTTTTATTTGATGAATAAAACTATAAATATAAATATTAATTAAATAATTTTTTTTTTATTTTCATCCTCATTATGAATGGATACGAATATAAATTAGTATAAAAAACATAAATATAAATATAAAAATATATTTAATAGTTAAATATTACTATGACTACCAAGTCAAAGGGAAATCAAATATTTAACTATAAATTATATAATTATTTATATATTCTATTTTAGTAAATATAAATATAAATATAAATATAAATATAACATTAGCTAGATTCTAAAATTAATATCATATATCAAAAATATGCGGATAGGTGTTATCCGATCACTCTCATCTCCGTGCCACTCGGCAAGATCGAAGGGCAGGTTCTGATTTCCCCGAATTCTTCTATAAATCTCAACCTACCCGCGGGGTAAAGGGAAGCCCAGAGGCAAGAAAATAAAATACATAGCTTCGTTCTTCATCCCTAGGGTTTCTTCCTCCGACCTTATTCTTCGGCGATCGATCCCGGCGGCTATGGCAGAGAAGAAGATCACCTTGAAGAGCTCCGATGGCGAGATCTTCGAGGTGGAGGAGACGGTGGCGATGGAGTCCCAGACGATCAAGCACATGATCGAGGACGACTGCGCCGACAACGGCATTCCCCTACCCAACGTCACCAGCAAGATCCTTTCCAAGGTGATCGAGTACTGCAAGAAGCATGTCGACGCCGCTGCCGCTGCCGCCTCTAAGTCCACGGATGACACCTCTTCCAAGCCCGCCGACGAGGACCTCAAGGCCTGGGACGCTGAGTTCGTCAAGGTCGATCAGGCCACTCTCTTCGACCTCATCCTGGTCAGATCCCTTACCCCTGGACCCTGGACCCTGGATCTGTTTCCCCCTATTTTTGATCATAGATCTCGTTAGAGTTCCGTGATTTGCTTGTCTCTTGATGATTTTAAGGCTAGGATTTCGATTTAGATTTGTTTGTTTACCTTTATTATTGTCAGATTTGATGAATTGTGGGTCTTTTTAGGGGCATCGATTGTGGTTTCTTTTGGTTATGTGTGTAGGGTTTTGTTTCTAGGTGTTATATTGTTTAGCTTCAGTATTTGCCCCATCTTTGTCTAGATTTTATTGAAGAAATATGAATGCACGATCTGATTTCATAACGTTGGATCAGATTGCCAAGCCTTTCTTTCTCTGTTGATGTTGATTTGATTACATGCTAAGAGAAAAAATTTCTGTTCTGACTGTTAATATAAGTGTATCACCACCAAAAATATTTAACAAGGATATGCAGCATTTGTTAATCAAAGATATACCCGTTTATTTCTTTCATAGTGTATGTAAGTGGTTTAGTGACGATGGATTTGATATCTGCTCCATGGATTACATCATTTTGTTGCCCCCGTTGATCATCTGAATTCATTGGCTGGATTTGGTTCTGCAGAGAGGGAATAACTAGGGTAAGCTAGTTTTGACTTTTTAGGGGGTAATGATAATCTAATTTGTTCATGTCATCATCCTAATTACCAACTAGGACCTTTAGTTTGACCTCATTTATTGGCTTATTATCTTCAATATTACTTTAGTTAATGTTGGCTATAGCTGCAAGTTATCTTCATGAGGGAGGGAAGTAAGAAGATGGCTTAGTTTCAAATCCTAATGGGATGTTCCATGGGACATTGGGATAGATCACTATCTCAAGTTTTGGAATAAGACTATCTTACTATCATCTCAGCATTTCAATTGGTGCATCCCCAACCTAATAGTTGGGACAAGGGACAGGTTAGGACAACAGTGCGTCCTGATGACTCCATCCTATGATATTTAAAATCTTGGAAAGAATAATATTTACTTAAGAGGAAAACTCTCTTAGACATTGCATGGGACTTCTATTTAATAGTGCTTTATTTATAATATTAGGGCTCATTCTTTTGGGGTATCAAAATTACTTGAGAATTTACATTATTTTTGGTAAGTGTTACCCAAGCAATACGTAGAGAGAGGAAAACTCTCTTAGACATTACATGGGACTTCTATTTAATAGTGCTTTATTTATAATATTAGGGCTCATTCTTTTGGGGGTATCAAAATTACTTGAGAATTTACATTATTTTTGGTAAGTGTTACCCAAGCAATACGTAGAGAGAGGAAAACTCTCTTAGACATTACATGGGACTTCTATTTAATAGTGCTTTATTTATAATATTAGGGCTCATTCTTTTGGGGGTATCAAAATTACTTGAGAATTTACATTATTTTTGGTAAGTGTTACCCAAGCAATACGTAGAGAGAAAAATAATTTACCTGTGTTCTCTTATACATTAGAAAGTAACCATGGTATCTGTTATCCATATTCTTTTATGTTATAACTTTTTTAAATGAGTTGTTAAGATCTATTCATCTTTCTCATAATATCCTTTATATTATAACATGGAGATTGATGCTGGAGATAGCGTTTGTATAGAACTTCTACCATTCCTTGCTTTTATTTTACTTTTCTTGAAAGCAATAAATCTTTGCTACCAAAATCTCTAAAGGTTTTACAAATAATTTAAAAAACAAATTGGTTTCATTATACATTTTTATTCAATTTAATTCAATTTTCCTCTTAGATTCTTGAAAAACAAATTCAATACCAAATAGGCTTATAGGATTTCCACATGCCATGCCACTCAAGCTGAAAAATACTATTTCAAGATGGCTATTAAAGGTAGCTCAAGAGATGAGATCCATTAAAAGATCTATGTGTGAGTTCGTCTTGCACACTAATTATATACTATTCATTTGCAGAAGCTCAATTTTCTCTTACCAAATTATATTTTCAACCATACTTTTGATATATATATTAGTCGTATAAATTTATTTTTAAATAAAAATAATTTTTTATAGTTACTATTTAATAATTAAATTTTATAAAACATTAATTATATCATGAGAACATATTTTTATTTCAATTATAGTCTTTCACAAATGCTATTTTTTACCTATCGGATGAAATGTTATATCAAAATGTTTCTCTAAAAATATTATTTTTATCAACATTATTATCTAAGGAAAAAATTTTGATTTGCTTTTTCTTCCTGAAATGCATCGAGAGTAAAAGACAATTGAACATCTCATCATCTATGATCGAAGGAGGGGAAGAAAAAATTTGGAAGGAAGAATCATGATCATGCAGGAATATTTGAGCAAAAGAAAAAAAATATTTTATCCAATCGATGGGAAACTAACTTAGCCATTTTAGGATGGGTAAGTCTTTTTCCCAAATTCGTAGGTAAATGATAACTTGGGAATATAACTTACTCATATGACTTTTTTGACTAAAGTAAAAGAACATAGGTTAGTTGGTCAATGAAAAAATTGATTAACTTTCTTATGAAATTTTTTCACTGAAGAATAGAGCCTTAGTTATAATGATTGCACCAGCATCTACTTATTTATATTTTGGAAGTTTAACTTCTTGCCACAAATGACCCGTTTTGATTAAAGTAGGAAGTGCTGGCCAGGACCAAGCTATGTTACCCATAACTTTTGGTATAGGCCAAGGTACATGCCTTCAAAAACGTTAGTATCATGCTTGGATATGACTCTGTAAGAAGAAATTTTTAGATATTGTACAATATCCAAAACTTTGACATGCACATGGACCCACCAAACAGACCTGAGTCATGTAGTGCAGCAACCAAGGTGAAACCTTCCCTTCGTTTGGGCTTTCAACTAGATTTATTTAAACTGATTAATTTTATTCTAGCTTTGACCAATATCAATTATTTTTTTCCAGTTTCTGCCAAAATTAAGCTAATTGATCATGGATGATATGCTCATTCATCATTTGTCTTTTAATATCATTCTTTGATACCATTTCTTTTAAGCATGTTTGGCTAAATATGGTTGATCATCTTTTTTTTTTTTTTTTTGTAAGTCCAAAGGAGTTTTGGCTCAGGTTGTAGCATTTCTTTTAGTTGCAAATCCATTGTCGTGCGATAATTCAGACTTCTGAAGCCTTATGAATTATTTTTATCACGTAGATATCATCCTATGCTTTATAAAATTGTAAGTAGAAGCAAAAAATAAAGATTATAATATTTTTTTTAGTTGGTAGTTACTCCAATGTGTAAGAAAATAAATGGTTGCTATTTGAATTGGTTTTAAACAAAATTTTAAGTATGAGATATAATTTTTCTTTAAGATTTAGACAATCAATAGTTTAGGCAATGAAAAATTTTGTAGTAATAACTGATATGTTAGCCTTCACGAAGGAATTTCTGGACTAATTTTTGAATCATTGCCTACAATGCCACTTGAAGAAACTCTAAGGAAGTAATTTTTAATGTGAAATACTCTTTGGCATTTTATAGAAATATTTAAAGGGAAAAAGAGAAAAAGAAAGGAGATTCAAGCATGCAACCCACCCCCCACCCTCTTTTCCTTTTCCCTGGTTAGAAAAAAAAAGGAGGTTTTTTTTTTTTTGTGTGTATGTGTGTGTGTGGTGGGGGAGGGGGAGGGGGGTGTTGTGTTCTGCACCATCAGAGATGAACCCCACTCTAAGGAAATAATCACTATAAGGATGATGAGTGTCCCTTGTTTTCTAAGGCTTCTTTCAACATCTTAAACTCCTATATATTGGTCATGGAAACATCATACAGCATCCATTTAATCACTGTGAATCATCAGTAACCAAGGTCTAGTCTCAATTCTCTGCTGAAGCACTTTTGTTAAACAAGTACGAACTGTTTGTACTTCTGCTTAGAGTATGAATTGCATTTCAAAAGGCATTTGAGTTTTGATGCCTCCATATGTTTGAAAACTGCAAATAGGATCCCTCCTTGGATTTCTTTTATTATGTGTCTGACATGTCAGGCACTTGTGTGTGACATGCTCTTCGTGGCTCCTATTTGCAGCTCTAGTTGTCATGCGAAGTTATTGAGTAAATTTCCGTGTTGCTTCTGTACCACAATTGCTGGTATGAGCTCTGTTGTTTGGTGGCATTTGGTAAATTATTTAGAGTTGTACTTGCTTTATCCTAGAGTGATAACTTGAAAGAGCATGCAGTAGCATCAGGAATTTTCTCCAAGTTGTTTCATGTAACTGGCATGTGATCATACTGTTGAGAATGGATAGTTGGAATTATAAACAATGAAGTTGGGTAATGACTCTCTATATTATCTATTTGGATGAGTTTCAATATTGTGATGGAACATGATGAACTGAATTACGTTATGCAGTGCATGGTTTTTTTTTTTTTTTTTTTTTTTTTTTTTTTTTTTTTTTTTTAATCATTGAGTTTTGCTGCAATGGAAGACTGGTAAGTTCTTCCCAGGTTTGTTTTTGGTTTTTGGATCACTCAGCGTGGCTGTAGGGGTAGAGAATTCTGAATGAAAGAAAGTCTGACCGTGACTATTTGCTGGCATCAGGCTCCTTCCAATGATGTAACTTTAGCATTATATTTATTTATTCATTTTCTGCTGGAATTTGTCCTTATATCTGTCCTAGCTTAAGGGCATCTATGCCATAACTGGTATCTAGGGAATCATGATAATATGTACGATTCATGTCCATCTCAAGATGAACCGGTGTTGCTCGTTTGTGTGACATAGGTCCCAACAGTACATTGTCGTATATGTCTTGGTTGACCTGAGTGGATTAGATATGAGGTTATTATGGCAATGATTGTTTCCTTTCTTTTATTATTCAAATTGTTCATGACCTAAACTATCGCTTTCTTGTTGCCTTGTATATGCTAAATTTAAGAAAGCTGGTACTCCCTAATAACAGGTTCCTTCTGAAAGTGAATTATTATTATTATTTATTCAGTGGATATAACTGCGATTTTTTTCCCAATCAAGCCTTTGGCTCGATCTTTTTGTAAGCAATAAATTTATGATTTTCTTTTTGCATAAAATTCTATCTGTTATATAGTTATATGACATTTTAATATGAAATAGTGCTATTATATGATAATAACTATTAATAGAATAAGATATTGTTTCTTAAGCTGATATAGAGATATAGGATCTTCTTTTGAAACATATGATTTTAATTTAGTAAACAATGAAAATGTGAACAATGGCCATGATTATCCTTATGTCATTATGATGATATAGCAGCTAAATAATGACCAGTAAAATTCCTGTTATGTATATTTTTATCAGGCTTTCATAAACATTATATGACATGAATAGAATAATCGGCATCTATAATTAATTTTTTGAATTTGCAAATTTGACTTAATTGATTTTGCATCTTGTCATTTTTGACTTGTACAATATAAGTTGCAGTGTACCAAGGCTATGTTTGTCTATGTCCTGGTTATGCTTGTTAAAATGTTCTTTGGATCATAGGACATGGTTATTCCATGTCCTGTTACAGTGTTCTGCCTTTTATATCACTCAAACTGTTATTGTTTTATCAATGTGGAATGATCTCTGACTCCCATTTTTTTTTGGTTATTCCAAGAATGGGAGGGGTGAGTGGGATTGGTTTTGCACCTTTATCAATGCAATATCTTCACCTATCATGGCTTTACACATTCTTATGATTATTAGCTGCAACATGTATTCTGCTTCTTGTCTTAGTAGAGCTTGTCTTTCTTTGCTCATAAGCTTTTTATATATTCACAAACCAAAATCCATCTGCTTAAAGTTTTTTTTTTTTTTTTTTTTCTACATTTGTTTAGTTTTTGAACTTTTAAAACTTTATCTTTCGCTTTTATGATCTTTTGTTTTATATTTCCAGGCTGCAAATTATGTTAGTAGAATTTGTGTTACCTCATGAGCTTTTTGTATTGACAAACCAAAATTCATCTGATTCAAGAATTGTTTCTGCATATGTCTAGTTTTTGAACGGTTAGAACTCCATCATTCTCTTTTATGATTCTTTATTTGTTTTTCCAGGCTGCAAACTATTTAAACATTAAAGGTCTGCTGGATCTGACCTGTCAAACCGTGGCTGATATGATCAAGGGGAAGACCCCTGAAGAGATCCGCAAAACCTTTAACATTAAAAATGACTTCACTCCTGAAGAAGAGGAAGAGGTCCGGAGAGAGAACCAGTGGGCCTTTGAGTGAATGAAATGGACAAATTGGACCTGATATTTATCTGATGAGCGGCAAGCTTTTGGTTGATGATATTTTAGGTTGATGACCAGAACCAATGTTTGGACTTTGTTATATGCTGCTGTTAGTTTATTGTAAGCTGTGCAATGTATATAGGATTGGTTGCTAGTTCTGGACACTTTGGGTACTTGTGGACCTCATATGTATGACTTCCTCTTGAAGCATCGTACTAAGATGATTATTTTGCATTTTCTTTGATTTTGATTAATTTCAATGTTTTCAGTCATGAATGCCTGCTTAGTTTAATGTTCATTGAAATCAAATGTGGATATACTTAATGAATTAAGAGACATCATAGTTTAATGTTCATTGAAATCAAATGTGGATATACTTAATGGATTAAGAGACATCATAGGTTTTCTCATATGAATATGGATCAGTTCCAAGGTTCAATGTTCTTTTAATTTTCAGGTAGGTTTGAATTGATCTCTGATTAAAATTCTTGTGCTTATATTTACTGGAATAACCGGTTGGAATGGAGAGGTAGGAATTATCATCTCATTGATAGGTTGTTTGTTTTCACAAGGGCCAGTAGATTTGAAGCAATTTAGTAGGTTGGTTTTCGACTGTTGGAAATCCTAGGGTTATCGGTGATATATAGCTTCTGTGGAGAGTGGGTTGGTTTTCGGCTGTTGGAAATCCTAGGGTTATCGGTGATATATAGCTTCTGTGGAGAGAGAGAGAGAACGAATTATGGAAAGGGCAGATTAACGAACGGCAACCCTGTCCCTGTCGCTTACCCAACACGTCAATTATCCCTGTCTCTGTCGCTTACCCAACACGTCAATAATAATGATAATATGCCATCAAATACTGAACCATCCTTTTATCACTCAACTAAGTATTTCTTATCGATTGCACATAATAATAATAATTTAGATGGCCGAGTAGCATGATGATGCGCCCCAAATATTGAATCATGCAGTGTATTTTTAATCACCCAACCAGTAGTACTATATCCACTGATGGAGGCAAAAAAAAAAGTCGACGTTCCGTGAACGACAAAGCTCATCGATTTGACACCAAAGCTGCTTACCATATTAACATCACAAAGGGTCAGCTAATCCAGAGAGAGAGAGAGAGAGAGCTAAGTAGATCACCACTCTCCTCCATGTGCTTTACAACTTCAGCTCAGCAGAGATATAACCATAATGATTAGAAACAATCTTGACCTTCATATACTCATCATACATCCTGCAGCAACGATGATACCATCCAAAACAATCTTGACCTTCATATACTCATCATACATCCTGCAGCAACGATGATACCATCCAAAATCATGCTTGCCAAGAGCGGCACAGGAGAAGAATCTAAGTTAGCTGATGCACAATTGTCCTGATCTCTGCAAATGTATGAACAGAATCTGTATGTCAGTTAATGGTTACGGTGCTCCATTCTGTTTTGTCAGGCTACTGGATATCTTAGACACGCAATCCATAGCAATATGCTGCTCTCATCGGCATCTAAAAACAGGGCATACCCATCTATAATAAGTTAATATAATCAAATATGACACAAAATAATATAAACATTTCATTAAACATAAAACTACCTACATAACAGGCAATGAACATCTAAAAGAGAATATTTTTACAACATATTTAGAAAACTAGTTCATTATCACTACTCAAGTTCTCACTATGAATACAACGTTCCTCTATTAATTCCATCTCCCACATAATATCCCAATAATAGGAAAAAGAAAATTCATCTATGATAGTCTCTACCATAAGTTCCCATACATACGGGATTTTATGAAAGAGTTGAAGTTAACAAAGGAGCGCTGTATTCATAGCAGAACTAGGTGTACAGCTCCAGTATCTGAGAAGTACAGGACAGATGGGCTTTGGTACTAATAGAAGAGAACCTGTAATTGGCACCCATAGAACAGAACCTGTAATTGGAAGTGTTTCTGGTTCTAGCGTTGAGTGAAATGTAATAGCATTCATTAGATTACTTGAAAAGTGATAATAAAGAGCTGCAAGAATATAAGGTCTTCGCTAAAGCTAATCAGCACTGTTTTCATAATCACAAGCAAATTGGTGGTTTTTTTGGGTCCTCCCACTTCACTGAAGATTACAAAGCAGCTATTTTTGCTTCTTGGATTTCTTTGGTGGGTTGTCTGGTTCCTCATCATCATCTTCCGAAGACCCCTCAATAACTTTATCAGGAACATCATTTGGGGCATTGTGTTTGGTGATGTAGTCTTTTAGTATGCTCATACTCTTTTCTTTCATTGTAGCCATCTGTTCAGATAGAATGCCTGTTTCTGAATTAACAGAAAACAATTCTGACCTGAGACACAGGGTGGCTTTGACTCTCGGCTCAGTATGCAGAGCATCATGAAGTTGATCTTCCATTCGCAATGCCCTGCAGAACAGATAAACACACACAAAAACAAGGTGACAAATCTCACTGGCATCTGCTTGTTTTGAAAGTCATGCTTATTGCATCATAACATGCATGTATACAGGCATATAAAAATATAAATTATGATATCAATTCATTCCCATCTCCACTCTCTCTCACTACACAAACACACCACGCTTCACATGCATACTCCCAAACATTCCCATCTTCACACTTCACATACACACAGATATCATGAATATGCAGATACGTATATTTTGTATCTACAGACCAATTAGACTCACATCAGAGCCAACCCTTCACTGCCATGGTGGCCAGGGGCTCTTCCTTGTTATAATCTTGGCAAGAGTTTGAGGATTAGCATCACCCTCTTCCTCTTCACAGCCACAAAAACATGAACAGACCCAGAGATAGTGAGACGGTCTTCTCTTCTTCTTCTTGTGCGTGCGTGTGTGCGTGTTTCTTTTTTCCTGGGGCTACAATGGTGTCAGGGGTTAGAGTTCTTCAATAATGCCTAACAGTAACACAGAGGAAACAGTTATGGTAGAAAGCGTTAGGCACTTGTGTTCATATACGATTAGATAAATTGACATATCATCTAAACCATTTTGATGATGACTAACACAGATTATGCAGATGAGGTAACCTAATCTTGCCAGCACGTTCACCCCAGCAACTTATCATAAATGATGAATTGATGATAATCAATCAACACATGCACATGTAGAAAAACACATTATTCTTATCCTGCAATTCTATCCATTCTACCCATTTTTATTGAACAAGTTCTTCTAATAATTATTCTTGCTAGAAGGAATCTAACAAACAAGTCCGTCCACAAAACTGTGAATTTGAACAGCAAAATACAACAAAAGGCGCATGCTTTGTATATGTTTGCCCGTAGGTGAGTGTGAGTCCACAAAATCCCGTTGCTAAAGTGAGGCCTGCATCACACAAACATGTGGGCCTGTGTGAAAGGTTTTTTTTTATAAATCGTTTATAAAGCATGTAGGTGTTGCTTGCCTACAAAACATTCAGGTTTAACAAGACTCTTTCCGATCTGAAGATTATCCAAAAAAAAGATGACTTTTCTGAAATAATGGAGAAAATACTTTAAGAGTTTGAGTTCTAAAATTTCGACAACTATACAAACTTTTCAGTATAGGAAGTCAAATAAATAAAATATTACTGTGATGAGGCTCCTATCCCAAGATTCACCGGTTCATCTCCAGCTATATGTGTTCCAAAAAATGTCTTCTAGTTACAAGTTATGAGCCATATAACATCAGTGTGAAAGGTGCACCACTAAGTTTTGCATTTCTTTCTAAATATCATATTCAGCAACATCTTACATTGCATTATAGCAATAAAAACCAAGCTATACTGGAAGATTTCGAGCACTCTTGCAATCAAGGAACATCAGAGACATTTCTCAAAGCAAAGTATACAATTTTATGGGCTAAGTATCTCCTAGGTTAATTGCTTCAAGAGAATATATTGGGATGTAAGGCAGGAAAAATCTTCATATTTAGATCATTTTGTCATTTTTTACAAAAACAATAATAAAGTCTTAATTTCAAACTAGTTGGGGTCGACTCCATAAATCCCTTTTCTCCATTCTATTCAGTTTTGAGTCATACTTTCTGTAAGATGTAAGGATTTTAAAAATAAAATATATCAGATTGCTCTAAAAAATAAAATACATTTTTTAAAAAAAGAATTTGATTTCCTTACTAAACGAAACACTTACAAATTGAAACATTTGTAAAGTCATCAAATAAAATATATATTTTTCTCAAAAAAATTAAATAAAACAGATAGTTTTCAGATTTCACATGATAAATTGATCATTAAAGAAATACCTGAAAAACATGGAATTTCATATATTTCTTGCCAACTAATTATCCTCTAAAAGAACAACTGGCAAATATCTCCCTATTGAGAATAAACCCAAACCCCAAGCTCCAGAAAAGAAGAGAAATGCTCATTCTTTAATTAGTGCATATTACACTTCAGAAATTTTTCTTATACTAGTAAGATATTCTTGCAAAGAGGTGACACATGATA
>JACVBY030000328.1:72500-75000 GCA_017589505.3 Metroxylon sagu
TTGATTCTAACAACTGATTGCAGAGTTGATCATTCGGACCTTTCAATTCATAGATGTGGATCTCGGACCTATGAATGGGGATATTCCCGATACTCACAAAGAAAAGGGGAAGTGACTTGGACAAAAAGAGAAGTGACTTGGACAAAAAGAGAAGTGACTTGGACAAAAAGAAACGAAGTGACTTAGACAAATCTTGTTTGTCGATAGCCTCGGACCAATCAATCGAATATTGATTAATACGTAATCGATTGAACACTACTTGAAAACGGTTCTTCTGTTCAGAAACGAAATGTTCCAAATGTTCCTGGAAATTCTTGCTCCCATTGGAACATTTGTATCTATATGCATCAGGATCCCGATTCATGGATCTCTCGGTTCGAGAAATAAGAGGATCAAACCATTTCTTCTGACTCTTTTTCAAATTCGATAAATGTTGGTTGATCGTATATTTCATTATAGTTATATGATTCAGAGTATCATTTCCTATTCGATCCCTTTGAATTCCATATTCGAAGTTGCGATCGGATCTATTCATTAAAAAGAATCGATTCGATACATTTCTTATGTACCCATAGGTGCTATATTGGATTTGAATCAGATTTCGGATCAATCTATATTGATTGACTGCCTCCATTATGTTGTTGCTAGCAAATACCGCTGTTTTTAGTTTTGGATCTTCCAAATCATTCCCTATTAGTAATAGTAAGCCGATCCGGACCGATTTTTTTCTTATCCTTTGATAAAAAGATTCATTCTCTTCATAAAAAAGAGGAGGTAGAACCAATAAAGATTTCTTTTTCGATTCATCTCTGGAGTTGAATACCTCATTCAAGAATTTTTTTGATCCAACCCGTAGGAATCAATAGAAAAGGCAAATCCCCTATGATACACCAGATCCGGCTCGGTTATTGATAGAGTGAATAGATCTGCCATTTCTTGAAATCTCTCTTCTGATTCAAAATCGTGGTGTAACGTGTATCCCCCTTTGTTCCGGTCATGGAATAGATGAAATAAATCAAAAAATGGATTTTTTTTCAAGAATGAAATCTTATTGGAACTGTCCATATCCGGTTCATCCTTCGGAACCATATCACATCCCGGATCTGATGAAATAGGATGAATTGAGACGGTATTTTGTAAATACGTAATTATCTTGAATATATCAACCATTTCTTTATTTTCCGATCGCCTGGAAGGGACAAAAGAAACATCTTGTTTTTTCTTCAAAAATTTCTGATCTCTAGTGGACCTCTCAGTAGGATTCGAACCCAGATGAAGTTCTGACCATCTGTCAGAGAAAAAAGAACGAATTGATCTTGTAGGATTCCCAAGAAATTCTTCGATTTCTTCCGGAAGCAGATGAATAATCATCTGCTTCTCACGTTCCGTGAATAGCCGGGACATTGAGGAAGACCCAAAAAGGCATTTCGGGAATCGATCTGATTCTATCTCTGTTCCTTCCGTTTGAAGAAAGGAAGGATCCAAAAGAATCGATCTTTCTTTTAGTTGCTGAATCTCTGTTTGATCGATCAATGTGTGATATTCCGAATCCTCATTTCTAATGGAATCGAAATGATCTATGGATTGATCAGAAGATCCTTTCAATTGGCTAGAATCCCTTACTTGAACGAAAATAGATCTTGTGGAATCATATTGAATATTTGACAATACATTCCGTACCTTGCTAAAAAACCGATCCTTGTTTACCAACCACACATTGTCTAACCAAATCAAATTCTCTCTCGATACGTTCCTCAAAAAATCCGATTCGTGCTGATTCTTCCCCCAACTAACGAAGAGATCTTGGCGGAATTGCCACATATGAAATTGAGCACAATTTTGCAAAGAAATACCCCACTTGTTTCTCGAGAAGAGATGGGAAACATGCTCAATATCATTTGATTGAATAGTTGCCTCAGCTCCTTGTTGTTTGAAGAAAACCTCCCCTTCAATTGGTCTTTTTTCACGAAAAGCAGACATGAGATAACAAATCAAGTCTTTCCCTAAGATTTCGAATAGCTGTCCCGAATTCAAGTTGATTATGTTTCGCTTCTTCCTCGGAGAAAGACGATCAAACAATTCCCAATCATGGTCCTTGCGGATCGGATCATCCGTATAGGATAAAAAAAGAAACTCCAGATATTTGCTATCTTTCTCTTTGAATGAGATCTCAATTCCAGCTACGGTTTCATTAGATATCTTACAACTAGAATCCCTCTTTTTTCCGATCCGGTTCCTCCACCACCGCGAACTCCGGTTAGATTCAGGCATGATACACTTTTTATTTATTGGGAGAACCCAAGTACTCTCTTGCGGATCCATGAAACAACTCTCAGAAATCTTTTTCCCTTTTGGAAGATACAGGAGCGAAACAATCAACCTATTGATATTGGAAGACCAAAAAGATTCTTCCAATGTCTCATTTCTGGGTCCAATGGAATTCATAGGTATAGGAAGAATAGGTATAGGAAGAAGCCCCATCAAATAGAGATTTTTTCTT
>JACVBY030000328.1:80000-110000 GCA_017589505.3 Metroxylon sagu
CTGTGATAATGAGAAAGATTTCTACATATCCGACCAAATCGATCAATAATATCGCAATCTGATAAATCGGTCCAGATCGGCTTACTAATAGGGTGCCCCGATACGGTACAAAATTTTGCTTTAGACAATGATTCAATAAGAGGAATAACTGGGACTCTGGTATCGAATTTTTTAGTAACAGTATCCATTAGAAATGAATTCTCTAGCATTTGATTCCTTACCGTCGAAAGATTTATTAATACACTTGAAAGATAACCTAGAAAATAGAAAGAACAGTTTGATAATTGGTCTATATGGATCCTGTACGGTTGAGACCAAAAGTGAAAATGATATTGCCAGAAATTGACAAGGTGACATTTCCATTTCTTCATCAGAAGATGAGCCCCCTTTGAAACCAGAATTGCTTTTCCTTGATATCGAACATAATGCATGAAAGGATCCTTGAAGGACCATAGGGTCCTCTGAAAATAATTATGGCGCACTACTATAAGATGTTCTATTTTTCCATAGAAATGTGTTCGCTCAAGAAAAGCTCCAGAAGATGTTAATCGTAAATAAGAAGATTGTTTACGAAGAAAAACTAATACAAATTCGCATTCAGATACATAAGAATTATATAGGAACCGAAATAGTCTTTTATTTTCTTTTTCAAAAAAAAAAAAAAAAATAGAATTATTCGGAGTAATAAGACTATTCCAATTATGATATTCGTGAAGAAAGAATCGCAATAAATGTAAAGAGGGAACATCTTGGATCCAGCATTGAAGGATTTGAACCAAGATTTCCAGATGGATGGGATAAGGTATTAGTATATCTGACACATAATTTAAATGCGATAATTTGTCCTCTAAAAAGGGAAATATTGAATGAATAGATCGTAAATTAAAATTCTTAGATTTTGGTATTTTATCTTCGAGGGAAGATACTAATCGCAGCAAGAATGGAATTTCCACAATGACTGCAAAACCTTCCAATATTATCTGAGAATAAAAATGAAAATAAAAATGATTGTTGTACCCAACGAATCGATTTTGGTTAGAATCATTAACCGAATAAATCAAATAATTCTGTTGATACATTCGAATAATTAAACGTTTCACAAGTACTGAACTAGATTTATTGTCATAACCCAAAATTTCCGCGGATTCGTAAAAAATCGAACCATTTAAACCACGATCATGAACAAATGTGTAAATATACTCCTTAAAGAGAAGCGGATATAGGAAATGTTGTTGCCGAGATATATCTTTTTCTAAATATCCTTGTAATTCTTCCATTTACATTTCTAATTGAACCAGAGGCAGGACCCATTTTGGGGGTTATCAAATGATACATAGTGCAATATGGTCAGAACAGGGTATGTATTATGTATATAATTACAGTAAGAAATAGTAAGAAAAAAATATATACCCCGCAAACAAAGGAAACAGGGGAGTCCAATCAACAGATCTTTTTCCTCTCCTTTTCTATCCAATTGGTTTATGTTCGTTATAATTACAAGAGGGTAAAAAATCCTTTATTTTTGCAACCCGATCGCTCTTTCGATTTTGGAATAAATTTTCTTTATCAGTATACTGTTTCTTCTACACATCCGTCTCCAATCCATAAGAATAATTGGGATTCATTAAAAAAAAAAGAAAATCAATGGTCCACTCACAGAAGAACCTACCCTTTCCCACATCAGGCACTAATCTATCTTTAACGTCTAATTAGATCGGGTAATTATTCAAATTAAGAACAAAAGCTCGTTGCTTTTTGTTTCACCAGAATTAGAGCCCTATGGGCTCTATCCATTTATTCACTAGACCCAACTGTAAATGTGAATTTTTTTCTCTTCCAAAAAAACTATTTTATTATAGTATTATTATACTAATATATATATATATTAAAAATTATAATACTTTTTACGACATGCTGTTTTTTCCATTCATTACCTTTGAGGATCAGTCGTGGTCTTATAAACTCTACCAATAGTCTGGACGAATCTCTTGCTTCATCCAAATGTGTAAAAGATCATAGTCGCACTTAAAAGCCGAGTACTCTACCGTTGAGTTAGCAACCCGAATAAAATAAATAGGATATGTAAATACGGTCAAAATAAAAAAATCAATTGAATTGCACTGCACGACCCCGTCAAAACATTGAACTAGAACAAATCGAAAAGAAAAATTTGTTGATCAATTAAAAACAACAAAATGGACAGATTGGATTAAACAACAACGGATTCCCAATAGAGATGTCAAAATGGTGACAAACCACCATTTTATTTATATTTATCAATTTTTGTATTTTCGTTAAGAAAATACATCTTGTATGCCAGTAAATCCGGCAGGGCAAACCCATCATTTGACTGAAATGAAGGAAAAAACCCATATGGGGTGGAGATAAACGGATCTATTTATCTACGATCGAATTATATTTCTTCGATGCACCATTGTCAATATGAATCCAATATTAAGAAAACAAATTTAAGTAAATCAAATAAAGACTTGTGTTGGATTGGCACAACAAAAGCATAAATAAGAAATTTGGATAAAAAAAAATCTCGGGTTTATTCAATCAATAGAGGTACAATAAGTAAGATTAACCCCTTGTTTGTTGGTGGATTCCCGCAACAAACAAAACAAGAGAAAAAGTAAATTAAGTATGAATACAGCAAGAAAAAAGCAAATTGTGTGTAAATAATTACACAAAGATAGATACTAGTGACCCCCCCCCCTTTTTTTTTATTTATTAATTTCGTTTTTTTCCTTTAATTAACTCGAATCGAAGTTCTTTCTTGAAATAATTCTGCCTTCCTTAAAATATCACAAACAGTTCCCGTAGGTTGAGCACCTTTTTCAAGGAAATATAGAATAGCAGGAACATTTAAATAAGTTTGATTCTTTATCGGATCGTAAAAACCTACTTTTCGAAGATCTCTTCCTTCTCTTCGGGATCGAACATCAATTGCAACGATTCGATAGATGGCTCATTGGGATAGATGTAGATAAACAATGCCGCCCCCCCTAGAAACGTATGGGAGGTTTTCTCCTCATACGGCTCGAGAAAAAAGGATTCTAAATTTCTGTATATGTATATAATTACATAATGGCAAATGGATCCATAAAATCATGAATTAGACTATAATTTTAGTCGTTTTTTTATTCTTCCTACAGAAAAAAAGAAATCTCATTCGTACTCATAACTCAAGTTGGGTAATTCTGACAGAGTTCGAAGGGAAACCCTTAGACATTTATTGAGCCGTCTCTAACCTCTTTTGTTTGTCTCATCTCGAATCTATTTTTATTCCTCATTCTGATTCAATTGTTGAGACAATTGAAAATAGTGTTTACTTGTTCCGGAATCCTTTATCTTTGCCTTGTGAAATCATTGGGTTTAGACATTACTTCGGTGATCCTTACTCCTTTCAAAAGAGCAGCAACATACCTTTTCGTTTTTTGTTATTTTTTTTCTATACTATAGAAATAGTATATGAACGGTTGATTCCCTTGTGATACACTTTTGATCGAAAAAGTTTTACCAATTCTGAAAAATTTTACTTTTTTTCTGTTTGATTTTTCGATTTTTTTAAACTTTCGATTTATATATTGAGGATATACTTACAAAGTTGGTCTAACTTATTGATAGTTACTAACCCTAGATTCTTCCCCCTGATAAACGAATCAATCCTTTCTACTCGAGCTCCATCATGTACTATTTACTTACAACCTAACACAAATTAGGTTCCTAGCATAGCAGAACAAACTATGTCGAGCCAAGAACATCTTCATTCCTATAGAAAATGGTGGATGTAAGAATCCACAGCCGATCATGTCCTTCAAGTCGCACGTTGCTTTCTACCACATCGTTTCAAACGAAGTTTTACCATAACATTCCTCTAATTTTATCTCAAACCGGTATGGAATTGATTCAATATGGAATCATGAATAGTCATTGGCTCAACCGGTGTGTATACCGGTATATAATATAATAGTACATACTTTCTATCTATCTATCTATCTATGAATAGATAAGTATTCATCCGGGGAAGGCTCAGCACGGATCCAATTTATTTAACTCTATATTCTATTTATTTAACTCCATATTCTATCATATCGTATGAATGAAACATATTTCTAAAAAAGACGAATAAATAAGTTTGCTTAAGACTTTTTTACATCTTCAAAAGATTGTTCGGGACGATCAATCATGAAGAATCCATTTTTCTCGAACAAATAAACTATAAACCTCAAAAGAAGAACCTTTAATAGATTTGCAATCCCGGACCCGGAACAAAATCAATTATTAATCAAACTTATTTATTTTATACAATACAGATTTTGTTTTACTTCAGGTTCAAGAATTTTTCCTTTCCATCAATTCCATAAAGTCAAGTAGATGCAATATACGAATTTCCCCCCAATCGCTACATTACATTGATTTACAATCATTCATTTGAACCGGATAAGATATAAAATGAAAAAATAAATGGGGTCCAGTTCGTTTTTCATATTTTTTTTCCACACCAGAATTCTCTTTCTGATATTTATGAAAGAAAAAGTACGAAAATGAAAAAAAAAAATATCATTTTTTTCCTTATTTGATCGTATCAGAAAGAAACTTTGGGATTGCTAAATCACAGACAAAATAAATATATAAAGCAACAGAACCATCATAGTATTTTTTTTTTACTCCTACGAAGGGAAGGGTGGTAAATGGATCATTCAACGATCTGGGACGGAAGGATTCGAACCTCCGAGTAACGGGACCAAAACCCGCTGCCTTACCACTTGGCCACGCCCCATTTCGAATTTCTATTTGACACTAATAAACATTAATATTGGTATTGGTTATTCGTCAATCCCAACCCAATAAATACATTGGGAATATATTGTTGCTAGGATTCAACACATGTAGATATAGAATCCAAAAAATTCATTGATCATTACATGGAATTCAGTTAAGATATTGTATGAAAGTGGAATTCCTTGTATTCTCATTTGAGAATGGAAGGAAGGATTTTTATTTGGGAGAGATATAAAAAGAAGAAAAAAAAAGATTTTTTGACTTGTCTTTTTTTTTTTTATTTTCCCTTATAAAAAAAACTCAATGAGAATAAAATTATCTAATCTACAAGAACGAAATTTTGTTATGCTTAATATCTTTAGTTTAATCTGTATCTGTCTTAATTCTGTCTTTTATTCGAGTAGTTTTTTCTTCGCCAAATTGCCCGAAGCTTATGCCTTTTTCAATCCAATCGTAGATGTTATGCCCGTCATACCTGTACTTTTTTTTCTCTTAGCCTTTGTTTGGCAAGCTGCTGTAAGTTTTCGATGATTTAATACTCTGCTAAATTCATGATTTATTCGATAAAAAAATTCAAAAAATTGATAAGACCAGATAAGTCTTACATTATGAACCCTCGATTCTATTTTTGATAACGAAGGAATCAAAATCTTATTCCAAAGAAATTCGTGAAAATGACTTTCTTTTCAAAAAACACTTCATTTTTTTGGGGGTGTCATGTCAAAACAAAATAGTATATGTGGTAAAAAATAAGTAATCTATTCCCTTTTTCAAAAAAAAAAAAAAAAGATCTTGGAGATTGTGTAATGCTTACTCTCAAACTATTCGTTTATACAGTAGTGATATTCTTTATTTCTCTCTTCATCTTCGGATTTTTATCTAATGATCCAGGGCGTAATCCTGGACGTGAGGAATAAAAAAAAGATATTTTTAGTTTTTCCTGTTTTTTTCTAAATTTTTTCTTATGATTTTATCTATTCCATACATTTACCTATGATAAAATCAAGGGATCGAAAGAATTTCGAATTCGAAAGTCTCAAGTCTTCAGAAGAAGCGGAGAGAGAGGGATTCGAACCCTCGGTACGAATAACTCGTACAACGGATTAGCAATCCGCCGCTTTAGTCCACTCAGCCATCTCTCCCCATCCCCATTTAAAAATGGAAAATTTTTTATGTGATGTGACACGTGAAGTAAAGATTGATAAAAACCTTCATTTTCCTTTTTTATTTATCTATTATTCTATTATATTTTTTTTTTCTTTCTTTTTTAATTTTATTTTATAATAATTTTTAATGAAAAAAAAAATAATATAATTATAAAAAAGAAAGAAAAAAGAATAAGAAAGAATTAAAATAAAGATATATAAAATAAAGATGTATAAAACAATATAACAATTATATAACATATATAAATAATATATATATATATATAAATATAATATAGATATATAATACATATATTATATATTATAATATAATATAATTAATATAATTATAATATAATTAATATAATTATAAGTTATTATAAACTTATAAATATATAAATATATAAATATATGTTAAAAGAACAATAATGTAATAGATAATGTAATACATTATATATATATATATATAAGAAGAAATATATATATAAGAATATAAGATAAGAAGAAATTTGATCAGGAAATCAATTTAGATAATGATTCGAAACGGATATCCCCAATGGATATCTACTTCTTTGATTTTGTTCAAAAGCTTTATTTGAACAGTTGAGATCCAATTGACCCGAATTCTTAATTCATAAATAAGATCTGGCAGTTGAAAGAGAAGTTGAAAAAAAGGAACCATGTATGCAGATTTCATCCTTTCTATGATCCAGCTTCAATGATTCTTTCAAGTCGGGACTATCAGTAATGACTTCGTATCAAACGAAAAGAAAAGTATAATATAACTATAACTTTTTTTATGTTATTTAAAAAAGCTTTCTGCTCTTCGACTATTTAAGTCCCCGGCACGGGACGAAGCGTCAACGCTAGAATTTTCATGATTCTGGTGCTATCTTGATTGCGCCTCACTCTATATTCTGCTGAGTAGGATTCGACAAATGGTCCATTCATATACAATAATAAATATATAGCGGGTATAGTTTAGTGGTAAAAGTGTGATTCGTTCTATCGAAAACTTAAATACTTAAGGGATCTTTCAGTTTTTTTCAAATTCCTATCAAAAATCATATTCCTATCAAAAACTTTATTTTTTAAAAAGGTTTAATCCTTTACCTCTCAATAGCATATTTGAGGAAGAATATACATTCTCACGATTTTTTTCCAAAAGCCAATTAGAAATTGAATAAAAAAGATTGGATTATGGATATGGAGTCGCGAAGCATAATTTTATTGAATTGGATTAACTCTTCCAATTGAATGAGTATGAGTAAAGGATCTATGGATGAAGATGCAAAAGTTTATTTCCAATCGTAACTAAATCTTCCATTTTTTTTTGTAAAAGGGAAATTGAAGTCAAATAGCTATAAAACGATGGTTTTGGTTTACTAGAAACATCACATCAGCATATTGTTTCAGCTCGGTGGAAACAATATTCTTTTCCTCAGGATCCTGCGAGTGGAAATAGGGAACGAAGTAACTAGACTAAATGGATTTAGTATAATCCCCTCCTCTAGGAGGGATCATCTAGAAAGCAAGTAACTTTGGATGCATTCATACAAAAAAGCTGACATAGATGTTATGGATCTAATTTTATCTTTGGAAATACATCGATCTTCTATTCTATAAAGAAGCCGAATGAAACCAAAATTTCATGTTCGGTTTTGAATTAGAGACGTTAAAAATGATCAACCAACGTCGACTATAACCCCTAGCCTTCCAAGCTAACGATGCGGGTTCGATTCCCGCTATCCGCTCTATATTCTTTATTATACATGCATCATCAATTTGGATATGCATCCTTGTTTTTTTAAACCCTAAAATATTTTCCGTGTAATCGTTTTTTATCCGAACAAGAGAAAGGAAGAATACGAAAGAAGAAAATAGGAATGAAAAGCGTCCATTGTCTAATGGATAGGACAGAGGTCTTCTAAACCTTTGGTATAGGTTCAAATCCTATTGGACGCAATTTATTTCCATCTATTTTTGAAAATGGCTATACCAAGAAACCTTTTCTGAATAATTCAAATCAGAAATATTTTTCAATGAGTATTTTTGTACAATGAGTATTCTTGTACTAAGAATAAGAGGGAGAAGTTGATGTTTGTTCCTGAAGTAGAAACCGTTCGATCTGTTCCTGAATAGCTTCCTTCAAAAGGGCTTCCGCTTGCTCGGTGAATGTCTTGGTAGAAGATATAATTTCTTGGAATTGAGGTTTATTCTTTTTTAAGTAGGTACGTAACTGAACGAGAAATTTCTTTACCTGTCCAATTTCTAACGGATCAAGATATCCATTCGCTCCGGTATAAATAGTAACTATCTGTTCTTCCACCGTGAGAGGGTCTGATTGGGATTGTTTAAGCAACTCACGTAATCGTTGACCTCTTGCCAATTGATTCTGAGTAGCTTTATCGAGATCAGAAGCGAATTGTGCAAAGGCTTCTAACTCCGCGAATTGCGCTAGTTCCAATTTTGATTTGCCAGCTACTTGTTTCATGGCTTTAATTTGAGCTGCAGATCCTACTCTGGAAACAGAAATACCCACATTAATAGCGGGTCGGATTCCAGCATTGAATAGATCGGCAGATAAGAATATTTGTCCATCCGTAATGGAAATTACATTAGTAGGAATATAAGCTGAAACGTCTCCAGATTGAGTCTCAACTATTGGTAAAGCAGTCATACTCCCTTCACCTAAACGAGAATTTGATTTAGCGGCTCTTTCCAAAAGGCGCGAATGCAAATAAAAAACATCTCCTGGATAAGCTTCACGACCAGGGGGTCTTCTTAATAGAAGAGACATTTGGCGATAAGCTTGTGCCTGCTTGGAGAGATCATCATAAATTATTAAAGTATGTCGTTCACGGTACATAAAATATTCAGCCAGAGCCGCTCCCGTATAAGGAGCGAGGTATTGTAATGTAGCAGGTGAATCCGCCGTTTCGGCTACCACAATGGTGTATTCCATCGCCCCTCGTTCCTGAAAAGTAGTCACTACCTGAGCCACAGAAGATGCTTTTTGACCAATAGCTACATAAACACATATCACATTTTGCCCTTTTTGGTTAAGAATCGTATCTGTGGCTACTGCTGTTTTTCCGGTCTGTCTGTCCCCAATAATTAATTCTCGCTGACCGCGTCCTATAGGGATCATCGAATCAATAGCAATAAGCCCCGTTTGAAGAGGTTCATATACAGAACGTCTCGAAATAATACCTGGAGCAGGAGATTCAATTAACCGAGATTCAGAAGCTGAAATTTCACCTCTCCCATCAATAGGTTTAGCCAGAGCATTTATAACACGACCCAAATAAGCCTCACTCACAGGTATCTGAGCAATTCTTCCTGTTGCTTTTACAGAACTTCCTTCTTGTATCATCAAACCATCACCCATTAATACAACGCCAACATTATTTGATTCCAAATTCAGAGCAATTCCTATTGTACCCTCTTCAAATTCTACTAATTCACCTGCCATTACTTCATCAAGACCATGAATACGAGCAATGCCATCGCCCACTTGAAGTACGGTACCGGTATTCACAATCTTTACTTCTCTATTATATTGTTCAATACGTTCACGGATAATATTACTAATTTCGTCGGCTCGAAGGGTTACCATTAATGTTTTTTTTATTCTTTTTCGGAAGCAAAGGGAAAAAATAATGCCTAAACTCTAAACTAAAGTAAAAGTAAAAGGGCTAATCTGTTATTTCTTCCATGGCCCCTAGAATGCCAATATTAGCACGGATCGTACGGAAATGTAATTCACTATTCAAACAACTATTCAGAGTTCCTAGAGCTCCTTGTAAGGCTTGTTGAAAAACTCGTTGTCGGACCTGATTAATCGCTCTTTGTTGTTCAAAATGAAGGGTTTCATTTTTGTAATTTTCTAATCGTTCCAAAGTGTCACAAGTGGCATTAATCAAATTTTCTTTTTCTCGTTCTATCTCAGAGTATCCATTCATTCGATACTCATCTGCTTCTATTTCCACTTTCCGTAAGCGAGTCCTGGCTCTTTCGAGCTGCTCAATGGCCCCTTTACGTAATTCTTCCGAATTTCGAATAGTACTCAAGATCCTCTGTTTTCGATTATCTAATAAATCATTTAATGAAAGTAGATTATCTTACCATTAATTTCACAACTTCCATGATCTCTTCCCGAACCAAACATGAATCTTTCGATTCATTTGGCTCTCACGCTCAATTATTTATTTTATGTTATGGGCATTCCCATATCTTTTTTTTAATGTAATGAGCCTACCCTCTCTTTTCTGTTTATATTCAAAAACATCGAAACTGATACAAGACCAGAATATTAGGAGGACTCTTCCGACCAGACAAAAATCTATAATTATCAGCAAAGTTCTTTCTTTATTTGTATTTGTTCTTTATTTGTATTTGTTCTTTATTTAATTTAAAATTTAAATTGTAAATTTATTTCTATATTTTTTTTTATTTCTTTTTTTCTTCAAATCCAAAAATTCCTATTTTTTTTTTTTACGTAGGTCGTCGATTCGGCATTGGAAAAAAAAGAGCAAGATGCCCATTTTTTTAATAAATGGTTCAAATCATTTTATCGATATGAGTGTTCTATATCAGATAAATTACCAACTATTCATTTTTAAACCATTTCGGTACTAACGTAGCGGTAGAAAGAGTACCATGTTTTGCCTGGACTTCAAACAGTTTAGCTTTAACCATGTTAATGGTCTTACATTATTGGTTGATAGAGAATCAAAGTAGATTTACCAATAAGTCACGAAATGCTATGGTTCTTACATATGATTTCTTAATTTATTCAGAAATAATTCGTCGAGATCGTGCACTTTTTTTCCTATTTATCCTATAAAATGAATAAAATACCATAAATAAAGTGCAGTCGGATGGATCCAACCTATTCTTGAAATACAAAACTCGCACACACCCCCTTTCCAAAAAAAATCAATACACCAAGCACTACACTTAGATTTATTGGATTTGTTGCTAAAATATCGGTATTAAACCCGAAACTCCCGGCGGATGGCCAGTGACCCAAGGAAAGGAAAGAATCGGTTACATTTTTCATATGCTCTCCTCTTATAGATAGGACTAACAAAGAACAGAGTTCTTTTTGTATCACTTCGTCGCCCCTTTTTTGATCGATTTCTTATTATTATATAAATTTTATTTCCATTTTTTTTAATGGGAATAGATTAAATCTAGTAATTTAATTTGATAATTTTGAAATTTCTTACTTGAAGCTTCCAATCCAATAAAATACTTATTTTATTAGGTTAAGTCTTGGGTCTCATGTCAATTGTGAAATATCTCGTTTGTTGAAACGATTCCTAAAAAAAGTAAAAAAAAAAGGTTTCCATTGTACTAAGCTAAGGACGCGAAGGAAGAAAGCGAGCGGATCCGGTAATTACTCATCCTCAAATCAGTCCTTCCTTTCCTGGGGTATTGTCTCAACAAATAAATAATTGTAGGAGTAAAGCGTTGATATAATTAGAAGAAGCAAACAACAATTATGAGTTAATAAAATAAGAAAAAAGATAGTATGTAAGGTACTTTTTTACATTTCTAGGATTAAACAAAGGGATTCGCAAACAAAAGCGCTAACGCCACGACCAGTCCATAAATTGTTAAAGCTTCCATAAAAGCTAGACTAAGCAATAAAGTACCTCGTATTTTACCCTCTGCTTCTGGTTGTCTCGCAATACCTTCTACAGCTTGGCCTGCAGCAGTACCTTGACCAACTCCAGGTCCAATAGAAGCAAGCCCTACTGCCAATCCAGCAGCAATAACGGAAGCGGCAGAAATCAGTGGATTCATGGTAAGTTCAGTTCCTCGCACCAAAAAAAAGAAATGGTTAATGATACAATCAACCAATGAATTATTACTTCATTTTTTTTATCATTTTTTTTTTTTCATTAAGATTTTATCATTAAGATCTATCGGGTCGAAATAACTAAAAACTCCGAATTGAAATGATAATATTACTGAATCGTCAGAACTATTTCGATATCTCATTTTTAGCTTCTACCCATAATGGAGTTTTTTACATATGTATACGGTTCTAGTTATTGCATTTCTTTGTTTCGAACCATTCTTTCATTCAATTCTTCTTTCTTTTTTCTTCTAGATACTATCCTTGAGTTCATCTCTTTTTTCATTTCATTCAATCCACAATCACAGACGAAACAGAAGGACTTATATTGGAACTATATAAATGCAGTGAACCGCAATCAAATTAATCAATAATATATATATATATATATTAGGAATAGTCCTATATAACTAAACTAGTAAATATATAATATCACATATACATTTGTTTCTTCCATAACGTAAACCACCCACATTTTATATTGAATCGGATTCTAGAATCATTCCTCGAAACAGACACAGGGGCTAGACTTATAGAGATTACATACATCTAGTGTGACCCCCCAACCCATCTTTTTTTTTACAATTCCGCAATATCGTCTATCTTTTTTCCTACGACTCTAGGTCGTATATTCATACGTATTTGTATCTATTATGTTCCCCAACCAAGTGGATTATCTTGAATCATGCATGAATTGGGATAAGCTTAAAAAAAGACTATTTCGAAAACTAGTCAATGATGACCCTCCATGGATTCACCTATATAAGCCGCGGCTAACGTTGCAAAAATAAGAGCTTGAATACCACTTGTAAATAATCCAAGAAGCATAACAGGTATAGGAACTACTGAAGGGACTAAAGAAACAAGAACAACAACTACTAATTCATCAGCTAATATATTCCCGAAAAGTCGAAAACTAAGAGATAAAGGTTTTGTGAAATCTTCTAGGATGTTAATTGGTAAAAGTATTGGGGTTGGTTGAATGTATTTCCCGAAATAACCCAATCCTTTTTTGGTAAGACCCGCATAAAAATATGCCGCTGACGTGAGTAAAGCTAAAGCAACAGTAGTGTTTATATCATTCGTAGGCGCAGCTAACTCCCCATGAGGTAATTGTATGATTTTCCAAGGTAAAAGAGCACCTGACCAGTTAGAAACAAAAATAAATAAGAACATAGTTCCAATAAAGGGAACCCAAGGACCATATTCTTCTCCAATCTGGGTTTTGCTCAAGTCTCGAATAAATTCAAGGACATATTCGAAGAAATTCTGACCGTCGGTCGGAATGGTTTGTGGATTCCGAACAGCTATGATGACTGAACCTAATAAGATAGCAATTACGACCCAAGAAGTGATAAGTACTTGGGCATGGATTTGTAAACCTCCTATTTGCCAATAGAAATGTTGGCCTACTTCTACACCCGATATGTCGTATAACCCTTTGAGTGTTTTAATGGAATATGGTATAACATTCATATTGCCCTCTGACAGAAATTGAACTTCAAAAAAGGAATTATTTTGATTCAACCATCTATTTCTCAACTCACTAACTTGAATCATTAATCGTATATTTTATTTACGATACCAAGAAATTACATAACATCATAACATAATATCAATATCCCCAGTACTTTTTTTATCTCTTTTTTCAAATTCAAAAATAGTAACCGATCCAATAAATCTATGGAGTTGCCAAATAATTAACTAATCTTATTATTCTTAATGATAATCATAATCAACGATTTCTTATATAGCCAGAACGACCCTCACAAATTGCGGATACTAATTTGTTAAGAATCAATCGGATTGAAGCTATAGCGTCATCGTTTGCTGGAATCGAAATATCTGCGAGATCTGGGTCACAATTTGTATCGATTAAACAAATTGTCGGAATCCCCAAAATGACACATTCTTGAAGAGCCGTATATTCTTCTTGCTGATCAACGATGATCACAATATCAGGCAACCCCGTCATATATTTGATCCCACCGAGATATGTTTGCAAGGTAGATAATTTTCTTTTCAACATTGCTGCATCTCTTTTGGGGAGACAGTTGAGTTTCCCCATCTTTTGTTCTGTTCTTAAGTCCCTGAACTTGTGAAGTCTCGTTTCCGTAGTGGACCAATTCGTTAACATACCACCAAGCCATTTTTTATTAACATAATGACACCGAGCCCTTATTGCAGCTGATGCTACTGAATCCGCTGCTTTATTTTTTGTACCAACGATTAAGAAGTTTTTTCCCCTACTTGCTGCATCAAAAACTAAATCGCAAGCTTCTGATAAAAAACGAGCAGTTCTAGTGAGATTTGTAATATGAATACCTTTACGCTTTGCAGAGATGTAAGGGGCCATTCTAGGATTCCATTTCTTAGTACCATGACCAAAATGAACTCCTGCTTCCATCATCTCTTCCAAATTGATGTTCCAATATCTTCTTGTCATTTTTCCCCAGACTTCCTTTTTTTTTAACAAAGAGACGAGGTACCCTGAAATAAATAATTGTTCCGATCCCCCTTTTACGGGGGATTGACCGTTGATACACGACCCAAACCATTAATTTCTTTTAATTACTTATTTTATTTATTACCAATTTAATTACTTATTTTATTTAATACCAAATCAAAAATCTAATACCAAATCAATAATCGGACCAGATAATTGAAAGATAGTTAAAGTGAAAGGAATGAATCTGCTCTTAGGAATCATTAAATCGCGTAAATGATTGTTCTGATGTCTCATGGAAATTTGTCTCATGGAAATTGTTTTGGACGTAAGAACAAAATAATTCTCTATGGTGTAACAAAATATCTCTTATTTCCAACTCGAATAGATTCTTTCTTTTGATTTCCAAATGAATGTTCTTGTCTTGCCTTGAAGGGTGTACTAATTTTTTGAATCCGGTACCAACAGGTATAATCCCCCCCAGAACAACGTTCTCTTTCAGGCCCTTCAACCAATCAATACGACCTCGTAGAGCAGCTTTTGCTAAAACTCGAACGGTTTCTTGAAAACTTGCTTCAGATATGAAACTTTGAGTATTTAGAGATGCCCTCGTTATTCCCAATAAGATTGCCCGATAACAGATCGCTTCGTCCAAAGCACGCCCTGCTCGTTCCGCTCGCAAAAAGCCGATTAATTCTCCAGGTGAAAAAACATTAGACATTCCATCTTCTGAAACCAACACTTTTGATGTTACTTGACGTACAATAATTTCTATATGTCTATTATGGATCTGTACCCCCTGGAATCGATAAACCTTTTGGATCTTATTAACCAAAGAAATACGACTTTGGGCTATGGTTAGCTCAGCTCCAATCAAGAATCCCCAGGGGATTCCAAGAATTCTTTGTATACGTTCGTTCCAACCTTCAACTCTCCTTTCTAGATTCATCGATATTGAATCAATCGAACGCACTTCTAAGATTTGTTCCACTTTTGGAAGACCTTGCGTTATGTCACCAGATCTCGATTTTTCATATATAAATGTAACTAATGTATCTCCTTCGTAAAGGATTTCTCCATAATGGCTATGAACAGTTGCTCCTGGAGTGGCCAAATAGGGTTTAGCTGATCTTATAACTAAGGAGTCAACATGAACAATGAAAATTTGACCAGATTTTTTTACGTGTGATTCGTATTTGAATAGACATACATTTTCAAAAATAAATTGTCCAAGGCTAATTATTGTAGATGTCTCTTCACAATAATCGTGATGGAGAAAGCACCAATTCAAATGGAATGGATTCAAAATTATGTTACCGCATGGATCGGGATTATAAATCCTCCTATTTTCATCTATTAAACAGTATTTAAGTACTTGGAAAGTCTGTTTAAAATTGTCAAGTAGTAAATATTTCTTTAACAAGATATGATTATGAGTTATTAAATAGTAAGATGAAAAAAAATTCGCTATTTTAGGGACAATAGTCCCTAAGGGACCCACCAAATCCCTAATTTTGATTATGGGATCTGATTCTTTTGTCACATTGTTATATTTCGAACCATTGAATGGACCAATTCGAGAACAATTGGATGATGACAAAATTCTCAAAGATTGGCATTCTTTATTTCGATTCAACAACGTACCAATACCAATAGTTCCTTGATGTTGGGTAAGTGATTGAATCTTCGCCTTGGAATAAAAAGGATTGATATTGGCGCGATCTAATCCATTATCGGGAATCAATACGGAACTTGCCCTATCATACCTTTTTCCGGTATACGAAATAGTGGACTTGACTAACTCAATTCTTATGAAATCGCGAATCAGATCATTTGTCCTTACCTCAACAAAGGAAGCATGAACCTCTTTTATAGAACCATTTTTTTCTTGGTCCCAATTCAATACTAAGCAAGTCCGAACTAATTGAATACTTGTGTGATAAATTCCTCGAATTGATTTGCCATTTCCATAAAGGATATAATTGACAACTCTAAGTTGGACATTATCCTTTTCCTGCAAGAGATCCCGAGGGAAAAGTGTTGCTAAATTTATCCCATCAGCTATTTCATATGTGACTACGGACCGAACCGAAACAAAATACTTTTTCTTGGTAGGTGTGATCCGTTGGACATAGATCCAATTTTTCAATTTTTTTGATTTCTTAGAATTTTTTTTTTCCGTCTCTGGTGGTATCAAAATGCCGCTGTGCCTGGATATCTTATCTGTTTCTCCAGGAAAATGAATATCTCCAGAAAAGATTTTCAGCTCAATACTTTTTTTTTTTCTCTCCACTCGGACTAATCCGCCTACCCGGCTTCTTGTATTTAAAGCGAGTTGTGTATTTACTCCAATGATACTATTGTTCCGGACCATTATGAACGAAGATCCGGGTAAGATATGCACTTCTTCGAGAATGAAAAAAAACCGATCTACTTTCTGGTATTTCGGACTAAATTCTTTTTCTCCTCGATACTCAATCAAATCCTCTTTTTTTATGATTGAATCTACCTCTATGGTCCCATATTTAGTAATTCCTGAACTATTTCTTCTGTATCGTGGATCATCAAAATAAGCAAGAATACTATTTCTACGTAAAATACCATTTATGGGTATTTCAATCGAAATACCAAAACAGGGTATTAGTTCTTTATCTCGTTCTTTATCATATTGTAATGGGATAATGAATCTATTTCTTCGTTTTTTCGCCAAGAAATCAGAATTCTCTTGGAAAATAGAAGGATATATGAAATTCCAATGACCATTGGATATGATTCGATCAGGTCTTGAATAGTCAAAAATTTCCCTATCTTTTTTACCAGAAGTATCCAACAATTTATGTCTTACTCGATGATTAGTCATTGAGAGGTCAAAGATATATCTTTCTTCGAAAGAAAAAGAATGAACATTCATTTGATCTTGATCTTTGTGGAGCGAAAAAGACACTATACTGGATCTACACGGACCTCCTGCTAATATCCATAAATGACTTGTTTTTGGTAATAGATGAACATTACCATGTGTATATTCAGATGCATGGTGGACATCGGTACTCCAGTGCATTTCTCCCTCTGATTCAGAATAAATATGTTTTCGTACCTTCTCTTTAAAATGAAAAGTGGACGTTCCGGCACGAATCTCAGCAATCACTTGTTCTGATTCTACATATTGATCATTTTGAACTAAAATCAAACTTTTTGGTGGAATATTCACATTATGGATAATATCCCGAGTCTCAATAGTTACATACAAGTCTATAGAACATAGAAAAGCGGGATGCCCATGACGGGTACGTGTGGGATAAACCAAATCCTCATTGAATTTTATTTTTCCATTAGAAGGAGCTCGTACATGTTCGGCAGTATCACCTGTGAATACTCCACCGGTATGAAAAGTTCTTAATGTTAGTTGAGTCCCCGGTTCCCCAATTGATTGACCCGCAATAATACCTACGGCTTCTCCCAATTCGACCAGGTCGCCGTGAGTGGGACTCCGACCATAACATAATTGACAGATCCAAGATGTACTCTTGCAAGTAAAGGGGGTTCGAATATATATTGGTTGTGCCCGAAAGGTTATGAATCGATTGACAAGTCCAATCCCAATATCTTGATTTCGAGCGGCAATGCATCGTAGACCCATATATATATTGTCTGCTAATACACGACCAATTAGTGTTTGGACAAAAATTTTTTCCGTCATCCCATTTCGAGGACTCACGGAAATACCTCGGATAGTACCACAATCCGTTCTACGTACAATAATGTGTTGAACTACTTCAACAAGTCTACGCGTGAGGTATCCGGCATCTGATGTTCGTACAGCAGTATCTACAACTCCTTTGCGGGCTCCGTAGCAGGAAATTATATATTCTGTCAAAGAAAGCCCTTCGCGTAAATTGCTTTGAATGGGTAAATCAATCATTTGTCCTTGGGGATCCGACATTAATCCTCTCATACCTACTAATTGGTGTATCTGAGATGCATTTCCTCTAGCTCCCGAAAAGGACATTAGATGGACTGGATTAGAAGGATCAGTCATCCGAAAATTAGGATTCATTTCTTGTCTCAAATATTCACTTGTAGTATACCATATCTCAATGGATTGACGTAATTTTTCTACCGCATGTACATTTCCATAATGATGGTGTTTTTCAAAAATAAAACTTTGTTGTTCAGTGTCTTGGACTAACCATCCCTTAGAAGGTATTGTTAAAAGATCATCAATTCCTAATGAAATAGATGTAGCAGTGGCTTGCTGGAAACCCAAAGTCTTTACTTGATCCAGGATGTGTGATGTATATGCCATTCCGAAATGATCTATTAATCTGCTAATAAGTCGTTTCATAGCAGTTCCATTTATCACTTTATTGTGAAAGACCAGATCAGCCCGTTCTGCCATAAGTACCTCTATATTCTGCTGAGTAGGATTCGACAATGGGCCTGAGTCAGTGATTCGAAAACTTCCTTTCCTCAATCTCAATCTTGATTCGCGCAAAAATTCAGAAATTATGATACCAGTGAAACTGGAGAGACCCGAATTCCTACGGGCACGGGCATCACCTAATCTAATTTATTAGTTTAGATAGCGTATGAATAGGCCCGACAAAACCCCTGTATGGCTTCTTCTATTTCTCGATAAAAAGAAATATGACCAAGAGTGGTTCGAATGTATATACAATGGATTTCTTTTTTTACACTTCCTACTATTAGATAGTGCTCTACAATCTCATGATAAGTACCCAAAGATTCATATTGAAGTTCGATGGGAACTTCTCTTGAGCCAATGACACGTTGATCTAGTCTCCATCGGAGCCACAAAGGACTATCTAAACTGATTCGTTTCTGCCGATAAGCTCCAAGTACATCATAGGAACTACAAAAATACAGTTCTTTCTCTTTCGTATACTTATAGTCATTATTGTCAACTGTATTATTTTGATAGTTTCCGCGATTATATGGATTATGCCTATTTGCACAAATACCTCGACGATTCCTGATCGTTAATACATAGAGTCCGATAAGCATATCTTGAGTTGGTACGGAAATGGGATCCCCAATAGCTGGAGACAAGAGATTTATATGAGAAAACATAAGTAAACGAGCCTCCGCTTGAGCTTCCAAAGATAAAGGTACATGAACAGCCATTTGATCCCCATCAAAGTCTGCATTGAAACCCTTACAAACTAATGGGTGTAAACAAATAGCGCGTCCCTCCACTAAAATGGGTTGGAAGGCCTGTATGCCTAATCTATGCAAGGTGGGTGCTCTATTCAACAATACAGGATGCCCTCGCATAACTTCTTGAAGTATTTCCCATACAATCGGTTCTTTTTCCCGAATTTGACTTTTAGCAATCCCTATGTTAGAAGCAACATGTTGTCTGATTAGACCACGAATTAAAAATGTTTGGAAAAGCTCTATTGCTATTTCTCGAGGTAATCCACATTGATGTAATGAAAGCGAAGGACCCACAACAATGACGGAACGTCCCGAATAATCGACCCGTTTACCAAGCAGAGTCTCACGAAATCTTCCTTCTTTGCCTTCAATTACATCTGAAAATGACTTGTAAACTTTATTATGACCATCCCTCATTGGTTGCCCCCGGATCCCATTATCAAGAAGTGTATCCACGGCTTCTTGTACCAATTTCTCCTGACACATTACTAATTCCCCTGGCGTAGATCTACTTGTTGCTAATAGATCGGTAAGAGTATTGTTCCGATAGATAACTCTTCTATAGAGTTCATTAATATCCGAACTCATTAGTTTACCCCCATCTGTCTGAATGATTGGTCTCAACTCGGGAGGAAGAACTGGTAATAAGCACAAAACCATCCATTCTGGTTCTACATTTGTTCGAATAAAATGTTTAGCTAATTCCATGCGTCTAACCAAAAAATCCTTTCTTCTTCTAATTTTTCTATCTTCCCATTCATTTCCAGTGGACCCCTCATCTCCTAATTCCTTCCATTCTACCAATGAGTTATCTATAATAATTCGCAAATCTGAATCGGATAATTGTTCTCTGATAGCACCTGCTCCTGTAGAGATTTCTCGATTTCGAAATGTCTCGAAGCCTTGAGTAGTAAAAAAAAGTGGGATGCTGTATTTCCGGGATTGGATTTCATATTCGAATGAACCTCGTAATCGTAAGAAAGTAGGTTTTTTAGATATGGGCCTAGCAAAAGAAAAATCGAGATAGGTTCCTATAGGATTGGATTTCCCCCTTTAAAATCGGACGTGAAGGTTTCCTCTCATCCGGCTCAAGTAGTTACACCAAAAAAAGGGGTTCTTTCTTATTTTTAAACTTTGTTTTGTTCGATAAAACCCTACCCTACAAAGAGCTACTCCTTACTCAAGTTCCCAGTAAGGGCCAACCTTTCATTCCTTTTTTTTTACTTAAAAAAAAAAAGAATGAATTACTTATGACAAAATGGAAATGTGAAATTTTTGAGTAGTCTACTTCCCCTCAAATGATGAATCCCTTTAAAGGGGATACTTTGGGACTCGTAAGGGATTTACTTGTCTATATATCATTCCCTTCGATCTTTTAGGTCTCTACTCACCTCGATGGTTATGCCATGATGTCCTTTGAAGTATATATGCGATAGATAGACTCCAGTAACCATGCTATATTATATTTGCTTGCTTAAAGAGAATCTCTCTCTAAAAGAAATGGAATGGCTAATTCCACGAAAAAGTCTTTTTTTTTTTCACGAGATATAACTAGCAATTCCTATTTATCTGTTATAGAATCGACCATAGATCAATTCCCCTTTCATTTGGAAGTATTGAATATACTCATAATTCTGAGTTTCATGTTACTTTTCCCAAAACACATGTCAGAGCCGGGGCATCCCATTCAATCTGATTGGGATGACAGTTTCTCAGTCCGAATCTGTAAAATGAAAATTTTGATCAAATCACACATCGCAGTATACTAGGCCCTCTAATTCTTTAAGGGGTTTATCTAAAAGATTTGCGATATAACTAGGAAGACGTTTCAAATACCACACATGAGTCACTGGACATGCGAGTTTGATGTATCCCATTTGATATCTTCGTATCCTAGAATCAACAAATTCCACCCCGCATTGTTCACAAAATTTCGGGTCTTCTTTTTCAGCTCTGATCACTCGATAATTTCCACAAGCACAAATTCTACTTTTTATGGGTCCAAAGATTCTTTCACAAAACAATCCATCTTTTTCCGGTTTATTGGTTTTATAATGAAAAGTATAGGGTTTTTTCACCTCTCCAACTATCTCTCCATTAGGTAGGATTTTGTTGGCCCAAGCCCTTATTTGTTGAGGAGAAACTGGTCCAATTCGAAGTTGTTGATGTTTATACCGGTCGATCATAGAATAGAAATTCTGATTCATTCAGATCAAGCTTCTTTCCTATTAATCTGGAAGTTCTTCTCAGATACAAGGAAATGATTCAGTTCTAGAGCCAAAGATCGTAGTTCTCGAACGAGCAATCGAAAAGATTCTGGAGCATCCTCGGGGTTAGGTACTGTTCCTCCAACGATTGTAGCACCAAGTACTTCTTGACGAGCTCTAATATGATCAGATTTATAAGTAAGCATCTCTTGTAAAATATGAGCAACACCAAATCCTTCTAGAGCCCAAACTTCCATTTCTCCTACTCGTTGTCCCCCTTGCTTGGCCCTTCCTCTAAGGGGTTGTTGTGTAACAAGTGCGTAATGCCCACTAGAACGTCCATGGATTTTATCATCAACTTGATGAATTAATTTTAGGATATAGGACTTTCCTATTAGAACAGGTTGTTCAAAAGGATCCCCTGTTCTTCCATCAAATATTCTGCTTTTTCCTGGATACTCGGGTTCAAATACCCATGGATTTTTTGTTTGCTTACAGGCTTCATATAATTCAGAAAACACTAGTTTTCTCGAAGCCTCTTGTTCATATCTCTCATCAAAAGGTGCTATTCTATAATGTTTCTTTAGCAGATCCCCTGCTAATCCGAGCGAACATTCAAATATCTGTCCCACATTCATTCGTGAGGGTACTCCTAATGGGTTGAAGACCATATCAACAGGTGTCCCATCTTGCAAATAGGGCATATCTTGTCTAGGCAAAATTTTTGAAATGATACCTTTATTCCCATGTCTTCCAGCTACTTTATCACCTACTTTGATTTCACGTTTCTGTGAAATATATACACGAATCATTTCTGGATTATAACTGGAACCCCCCTTTTTCTGGATCCATCTCACATCAATAACGCGACCCCTTCCACCTATAGGTAGTTTTAGAGAAGTTTCTTTTGCAGTAGATACCTGAATGCCAAGTATGACTCGTAATAATCTATCCTCCGGGGAATACGACGATTCGTTCGCTGTCTGAGGCGTTAATTTACCTACTAAAATATCACCTGTTTCTACCCAAGATCCCAGCATAACGATTCCATTTCTGTCTAAATTTCGGAGTAAATGAGCCTCTAGATGCGGTATTTCCTTAGTAATTCTTTCAGGGCCCTGGCTTGTCACATGAGTCTGAATTTCATATTTCCGGATGTGAAAAGAAGTATAAATATCTTCATATACCAGACGTTCGCTAATTAATACTGCGTCTTCAGAATTGTAACCTTCCCATGGCATATAAGCTACTAATATGTTTTTTCCTAAAGCGAGTTCCCCACCAACTGTAGCCGCACCGTCCGCTAAAATTTGTCCCTTTTTAATGTATTTACCCCGCCGAACCTGAGGTTTTTGATGCATACAAGTATTTTTGTTGGAACGTTGATACATCACTAATGGAATACTTATAGTTATAGTGTCCCCATTACTTGATAAAATGATTTTGTGAGCATCAGTATAAATGATCTTTCCCTCGTGTTCGGCTATAGCTGAAACCCCCGAATCTAGAGCCGTTTGACGTTCCAGCCCAGTTCCAACAATGCACTTCTCGGACCGAGAAAGCGGAACTGCTTGGCGCTGCATATTGGAACTCATTAAAGCCCGATTCGCATCATTATGCTCGATAAAAGGAATGAGGGAAGCTCCAATAGAAAAATATTGGAAGGGAAAAATGCTTCTAAGATGAATCTGTTCCCATGCAATAGTAAGGAATTCTTGACGATATCGAGCTGGAACAACCTGTTCTTCCTGAATACCCCGATTCAGGGCCAAAGAATTTCCTGCCGCTACCATATAATATTCATCTCTATTTGGTGATAAATAAACCACCTGTGCCTCTTTTGATCTCTGAGATATTTCATAAAACGGACTCTCTATAGATCCCCAATGACCAATCCTCACATGAATAGCTAAGGATCCAATAAGTCCAACATTGATTCCTTCGGACGTGTCAATTGGACAAATACGTCCATAGTGGCTAGGATGGATATCTCGTATCCGAAAACTAGCAGTTCGCCCCGTCAATCCTCCAGGACCCAAATAACTCAATTTTCGCCCATGAACGATTTGTGTCAATGGATTAGTTCGATCCAAAACTTGAGATAACGGGTGTAGGCCAAAAAACGATTCATAAGTGGTTGTTAATGAAGTTGAAGTTACCAAATTTTGAGGAGTCGGTATCAATTTATGTCTGATTGCTCCACATATAGTTCCTCGAACCGCATTTTCTAAACGAACAAGAGCCAATCCGAATTGATCCTGTAACAGGTCTGCTACAGAACGAATACGTTTATTTTTCAAGTGATTCATATCGTCAAGTGTACCCATTCCAAATTTCATTCCGATCAAATGATCCGCAGCAGCCAATACATCTCGTGGTAACAAAAATGTATTGTTCTGAGGTATATCAAGATTCAGTCTCCGGTTCATATTTCGTCGACCAATCCTTCCTAATTCACATCTTTGTTGAAAAAATTTCTTTTGTAATTCCTTACATAAGGACTCAGAAAATACCGGATCTCCGCCTACACAAGCAAATTGTTGATAAAACTCCAAAATAGCATTTTCTTTTGACCCAATTTTCTTTTTCTCCTTATCATTCGGAAAAGACAAAAAAATTTCAGGATAACAAACATTATCTAGAATTTTTCTTAGATTCGAACCCATAGCTGATGATAGAACTAGAATAGATATTTTTTGTTTCCTACTCACGCGGGCCCATATCCTTGCTTTTCTATCAATTTCTAATTCTGATCTTCCCCCCCAATCTGATATTATAGTGCTGGTATAGACAGAAATTCCGTTATTGTCCAATTCTGAACGGTAATAAATACCGGGACTTTGCAATATTTGATTGATCACAATTCTGTATATTCCATTTACTATAAAGGTTCCTAGGGAATTCATTAGAGGAATGTTTCCAATAAAAACGGTTTGTTCTTGCATATCTCTACCGGTTTTCCAAATTAGTCCTGCGGGTACATATAATTCAGAAGAATATGTGAGTGATTCATACACAGCATCTCTTTCTTTTATCAAAGGTTCTACCAATTTATATGTTTCCACAAATAATTTAAATTCAATTTCTTGATCTGTATCTTCAATTTTTGGAAATTTATGAAATTCTTCCGTCAAGCCCTGATTAATGAATCTACAAAATCCCTCAAATTGAATCTGACTAAATCCAGGTATTGTGGACATTCCCTCATTTCCATTCCGGAGCATCTTAATCTTAAGTTTCCTGTTTATCGAAAAAATCCCATTATTGACTCACTATTCATCGAACCATACGGATCGATCTAGCAATGATGGAATGTATATTCTGTTTACTGAATCACATGAAATTTCAGCCAACTCCATATATGTAATGTATTTCATACGTATGAACGGAAACGAGACGGAAGAATGAAGAACATTTTCGACGCAAGTTCGAATTTGCGACCTTATAATGCAAATGGAAATGAATTGATAAAACATTCCTGGAAAAAAAATTCTATCACTTCCACTTATGGAGTCTTGTATAGAATATAAAAATTGATCCAATTTCTACCTATTATTATGATATTACGATCAGATTGGGTACCAAAAAAATAAATGGATTCAGGATTAAATCTTTATGAATGAGATAAAGACAGAATAATCAGGAGCAGTATAGAATTTCCTTTTTTTAGCACACTTTAATGTTCAAAAAAGAATTCGCAGATTCTTTTTGGTAATAGAATTTATAGATAGAATACGATTGAATTGCATAATAGTAATAGGAGTAGTATTTATTAAGTACATGCCGATATACCTATCCGCATATCGCGTCTTTTATCGTTATTTTACTTGTGGCAATAGAAGTCAGGTCACACTATATCATAATTCCTATTTTCTATTCAAAATATTCAATGAAAAATTGAAGCACGATAATTCTCTATAGGGATATGTACATAAGAGAAAGACCCAATGCTTTATTTCTGTGTAAAAATTTCTGTTCTGGGGTTTACATATACACATATATTTTGTTATAATTGAAATTGAAAAGGATTGATTATTGAAAATAATTGATACTGATTAGTCGTAAATCAATTTTGCCCTGAATTTTTCGGTCTGTGACCGGAAATCTATTTTTTCTCTTTTCAATAGAAGGAGAAGGGAAGTTTTTAAGCAGTGTGTCTTTTGAGATACAATCAATCGAAGAGAATAATATAAACTGGATCCAATAAAAAATAGGGATTAATTTTTTAAAAGGGATAAGTACAATGGGATTCAAGATCAAAAAAAATTAGTAAAGTAATAGAATATGGGTGGATAAAAATATTATCTATTTTGGATCAGATTTGGCGGCATGGCCAAGTGGTAAGGCGGGGGACTGCAAATCCTTTATCCCCAGTTCAAATCCGGGTGTCGCCTGATCAACAAAAGACTTGAAATTTCTTATTCTGCTGATCTAACTCGACAAATTCTTGCCCCGCAAGAAGCAGAGGCAAACGACTAGGCCTGTCGATACTTGATTTTTAGAATCCATAATTCTATAAAATAAAAAAGAACTGTAAATTTTTTTCTCAAAATCTGGGTACCGGTCCAAACCGGTACCAATAGGGATGAAGTAACCCTTACTTATTAATGATTGATTCGGACATTTATTTGATTTATGATATCAATTGAATCAAATAAATAGTGAAAGTCAATTCTGGGATTCAGAACTACGAAAGTCAGAGGTCGGAAATCTTAGTATCCAAAGGTTCCTAAAGGACACTCCATTTTTGCTCCTAGGATTGAAGAAAAGATTATACGAAAGACTATCAAGACTTCCTAATTATCTTACACTACCTATACTAAATACTAAAATAGTGTCTACTGACTCTGTCTGGAATTAGATTGAATAGAATAGGCTGATGGGAAATCAATTTAGAAGTTGTGGAAAGGACTGAAGATACTTTGTATCCAGCCTCACGAGAGGCTTTGAGTACTCAAACATTCAATTAACATGGTTGGGCGGCTCTTATTTATAGAGTAAAAAGAAAAGTTGAAAAAAAAAATTCTTTGCCCGTGTAGGGGATTACAAAAAAAAATGTATGTAATAATGATGGTGGTGTCTTCCCATTCCATTCTTTCACAGAAAGAAAGACGTAAGCCTTAGATCAAATAAAATAGAGGTATCTGATAGATAGTTATCTATCTTGATGGTATATTTTGACGTCTTTTGCTTATGAAAGAAAGGTAACAAACAATAGGTCTTACTATTTCTACATGTTCCATTAGGAGCATTCCTTTGCTATTTACAAATAAAAAGGTGTGTGTATCGTATTTGTGCTTAATGCTTCCCGATTCTACCAGAAATTTTATAATATAGGAACTTGTTACGAGTAGATTCATTGGATTAGTTCATCAATAGCCTTAAGTCAGAATCCTATTTTCTTTTTACTCTCCACCATTGATTCCACTATGATTATTGATCAATAATCAATAATGAAATAATTCATTCATAGAGATAGGAGACATAATTCACATGGATATAGTAAGTCTCACTTGGGCTGCTTTAATGGTAGTCTTTACATTTTCCCTCTCACTCGTAGTATGGGGAAGAAGTGGACTATAGGGGAACTACTAATTGAATAATCGATTGAGTGATCTTGAATAATCGATTGAGTGATCGAATTGTATCAATCGTTTAATTGATTGTTTTGCGAAACTAAAAAAAAGAAAAAAAGAAATAGAATTAGACTGCTATTTCGATGTATATGTATTAGATGTACATCTAATCTAATATATGTACATCTAATACATGTACATATTGTACATTGATCTATATCTATATAAAACCATATCTGTATACAACTTTATATGATCAAATTTATATGATCATACTATTTATATGATATGAATAGTATAAAATTTATATTATCATACTATTTATATGATAATATATTTATATGATAAAAATATAGTATACAATACTATCTAGTGTGGTAGAAAGAACTATATTATATATAGTTCTTTCTACCACACTATCTCAGATACTTATGATTCCAGCCATTTCATTCATTTCATTTAAAACTTGGAGTTTTAATCCCTTTCTTTCATTTCTTCAATCATTGATAAGAACTAATAATCCAAGTTTCAGTTAAATTAATCATTTTGACTGACTGTTTTTACGTAGATGATAAGTAAAAAAGCAGTAGGAACTAGAATGAACAGTGCAGTAGCAATAAATGCGAGAATATTGACTTCCATAATCTCATTGTTTTTTACTTCGCAATAACTCGGGATCTAATCCCATAGAGATAAGAAATTTGACTCCTGTCAATTCAATGGGATGAATTGAATTCTGATGATACTGAATCGGATCAATATTATGAATAACAATATCTGATCTATCAAATCGATTCATCGTCGAGAATTGAATAGTATAACATAGGAAAATCTTTTATTTTATCCATACTAAATCCGAAATGGGATTCTTTATCGGATCAGGAATTCCATTGAATTTTTCATCCTTTTTTCCACTTTTTTCCTTTTCCATAACCTACTGTCTTCCTTATACAATTCTCTTTCCTTATACTTATACATACAATTATGAGATATTATATGACCCGGTATTCTATGGGTCACACAGATCCAAACAGTAGAAGTGAGATGGAAAAAAGGACGGGTGTTAAGTGGAAAAGATCTAATATTCCAACAAATTTACTAAAAAGGGGCGTTGCTTGGTCTTTTATTTTATTAGTATCTCTTCTTCTTTCTTGGATTGAGACTAGAACGCATACATCAAAAATTCAATGTGCAATTTGCATTGAGAATAGATAGATTGTTTCCAATTAGTCATTGAGGATACACAAACAAAGTCGAGGCTAGAAAGGGTATGGTTTAACCTGAGAGGTATTCTGTCGAGGTAATTATGTTAAGTTCATTGTGTATCGTACAATAAACGAATACAATTTGTGTATGTACTCCCGGTAAAAATAGGGGAACTCTATTCCATTTCATTGTTCAATAGCAATTGAAAAAGAAAGTCAGACGATACGAGTATGGTATCTCTTAAAATACTGAATATAGTAATGCCACCGATTGTACCAACTTACATATGTCTCCCCTTATCAATCGGTATTAGTGAAAGAAATGGAAATTCCCGTACTTGTCTGATGATAAATGCGACACGAAAAACAAAAAAAATAAGGATCCCCCGCTGGGGATTAGATCTTGCTACCTGTCCCCCCTTTCACAGAAAATGGAGAGATGAATTTATCAATTCATCGGATCCTAGTTCGGGACTGACGGGGCTCGAACCCGCAGCTTCCGCCTTGACAGGGCGGTGCTCTGACCGATTGAACTACAATCCCAGCAAGGTGTATGGCATACATATTCTTACTAGTTTGATGAGAACATTCTATTCGTTGTGTTGTAACAGAAACACGAATGATATACTGAATATCCACATAGATATGGAATATAGTGAGAGCGACACGGATTACTAGTAACGAGTGGTTATTTTATTGCCAAAAAAATGGATAATCAATTTTTCAATGAGAAAAAAGAACTATTTTTATGATACTTAATTTTAATTAAGTATCATGAATCTAGATAGTTAGAAAAATCAGAACGAATGAGAAAAACATGGATAGAGAAAAAATTGACTCTTTCTCTTCATTTCTACGGATCAGGCATTTCTGTTTCTGGAGAACAAATTGGTTATTTCATATTCATGGAGCAACGAATTATTGGGCCGAGCTGGATTTGAACCAGCGTAGACATATCGTCAACGAATTTACAGTCCGTCCCCATTAACCGCTCGGGCATCGACCCAGGAAGAATTAATTCTAGATTTATTGATAATCTACGATCAACTTCCTCTCTACCCCCAGGGGAAGTCGAATCCCCGCTGCCTCCTTGAAAGAGAGATGTCCTGAACCACTAGACGATAGGGGCATATCCACCCGACCGTCATCATACTATGATGATGATCATCATAGTATGATAATAGTATGAACAGTTTTTTGGAATTGTCAATAGAATCTAATGGTATGACCAGATCCGAAAAGTCTTTCCTACTTTTATGTTATGATTTCATAGAATTTTTTTTTATTTGATGGTTCTTGTATGAACCCCTATGCATATGCATATATGTATATATGTATATATGCATATGCATACATATATGCATTAGACTCATAATGGCAAATTCATGAATTGAATAAAACGGGCCCTTTTAACTCAGCGGTAGAGTAACGCCATGGTAAGGCGTAAGTCATCGGTTCAAATCCGATAAAGGGCTTTTCCACTAAACTCAAGATTTAGTCTTCGTTTTTCAGCGGAAAACAGAGATATTTTTTTCTAAAAAAGGAAAAAGGTAACCACCTTTATAATGAGTTTTGATTATTATGAG